>PVHP010017068.1:5151-35032 GCA_004024765.1 Zapus hudsonius
CTCTCTCTCTCTCTCTCTCTCTCTCTCTCTCTCTCTGTATCTCTCAGCTTGAAAAGGAATAAATAAAATATTTTAAAAATTCTTTTTTATTTATTTGCAAGGAGAGAGTGACAGAGAGAAGCGATACAGACTGAGACAATGGACACACCGGATCCTCCATCTGCTACAAATGAACTCCAGATGCAGGTGCCACTTTGTATATCTGGCTATATGTGGCCACTGGGGAATTTGTCCTGGGCGGTTAAGGTTTGCAGGCAAGCACCTTAACTATTGAGCAATCTCTCCAGCCCCAAATTAAGCATTTTTAAAACCTTGCTTATGCAGTAGGTTCTTGGATATAGATTTAGGCTAGTGTCTCATTTTAATTCTAAACTTGGGTATCTTTTTGAATTCTTTCCTACTCTTGTTAATGTTTCTCATGGGTTATACAATTGATCATAATAATAATGTATCTACTGATAGACCCATTGTCTTGGAAGTGAAATTAGTTTGGTTATTCTTCCAAAACAAATACAACACATTATTGCTTAAATAATATAAGTTAGTTTTATCGCAGCTCTGGATATGTGCAGCTGAGGAACATGTTGGCATTTCCTTTGACCAAGGAATTTTCACTGGAATACATGATCATCATTGGGCCACTGTATTTCTTTGGGCTAATTTTTCTCTTCTTATATCTCAGTGATATTACTTGGTTATTCTATCATTCAGTGTGATTATACCTTCGTTAAATGTTTTGTGATTGTCTTTTAATTTTGTCTTTGAGCCTTTGTACATTTTCTATAAATTTGGAAAATACTGGCGGGTGGGTAATTAATATTAGATGACTTCTTTTATTTCTTTCTTTCCTTCCTTCCTTCCTCCTTCATTCTTTCCTTTCTTTCTTTTCTTTCCTTCTTTGTTTCATTCATTCTTTCTTTTTTTTGTGGACATAGTCTGGATGATGGCAAGTCCAAGGTGAGGCAAGCCTTCCTTTAAATAAATAAATAAATAAATAAATAAATAAATAAATAAATAAATAAAACCTTCTTTTCCAGTAACTAATCTAGTCCTATAAGAATGAATATTTACTCAGTCTCTGAGTAAAGGTGTTAATTCCTTTGAATACCTAATCATTTTATATATGCCCAATCTGCTAAAATTTCCACAATGATAATCAAATTCCTGCATGAGTTTCGTATGGAGAAACAATATTCAAATCTTCACAATGTCTCTCTATCAAGATTGAACATAAATCAAAATAGTTCCTCAGGAGTGACCTGACAGGGAACAGGGAGGAGTGAATTCCTGTTGTGTTGGTCAAGTGTGACAGAATGAGGCGATGACTCCAAAATACATCAAATCAAAGACTTTCAATTCTCTTCCTTATAAAACAATGAAGTGTCCTTTTTTGAAATTATGATGAAGCTCAATAGAGGTAACAGGGCAGACTGACTTGTGAGCTATGGAGATAAGCTTTATTTACATCTCCCTAACAATCCTCCCCTTGGAATTTTCTGAGGTAGTTGTGAATTGGTTAGTTTAAAGGAAGCCTTTGCTAAGGTAGGAGCTGATATTCATCCTTGTGCTATACATTAACTTTTATCATAGCCAGTAAGTGTGAAATATTCTGAGTTTGGGGCATGTGGGATGATGAACAAATCATATAAATCACACAAAAAAAATCACAGAGTAGTTTTAAGTAGGCAAAGGTGACAGGGTATGGCTGGGTTTTGAAAAACATGAATCAGTATAGAAACAGATGTTGAACCAGGAATTTAAAATGTGTTAGATGAAACAAGTACTATTTATTTTATGTACTGTATATTTTCCATTACTATATTAACACATTTATGGCAGTTATGACTTCCAGATAATTATATTAAGTATTGCACATTAAGTGTTCAACATGGCAATAGTGAGATATATAATTCATAGCTGTGTGCATTAATTTTCCCAGGTTCAGGTGGAATTCCCAACATGTCCCTAATGCATCACTGTATTTTCATCTTTTGACCATCTTTTCACCTTTATCTGGCCAGGGCCACTTAAATTGTGTCTGTTTGAGATGTCTTTGGCACTTTACTCCCTAGGAAAATTGTTTGTTTTCTACACTCTCTTTGTTAAGAGATAGCATATTCCTGTATGCTAATAATGCTTTTATTTCTTTAGAACTAAGTTTGGAGTTGAATAGGATTAAAATATTCAATGATGGAAACACTTGCATCTTCATGTATTTATGCTTCATCCTCATCTTCTATAAGCTGTATTTCATACTAACTTATATATGTGTCCTTTTAAACTTACTTGAGTAAAATTGAATATACTTTTTTTTTTATTTTCCAGGTAGGGTCTCACTCTAGCCTAGGCTGACCTGGAATTCACTATGTAGCTCAGGGTGGCCTTGAACTCATGACGATCCTCCTACCTCTGTCTCCCGAGTGCTGGGATTAACGGTGTGCGCCACCACGCCTGGCTGAACATAAATTATTTCTAAATATTAAATGGAAAAATCATGGGTGAGATTTCTTACTATGAAGGGTACAATGAATGATCTCAAATTTCAAATCTGTGCTCTCAGTCAAATAATTTTTCATAATTGAAATACAGAATTCACCACAGTATAATTTTAATCTAGTTTATTAACAATAATGTCTCCTTAGCTGGATAGTAATCACAAACATGAAATATAATGTTCATCTGTTCTTTTCAGAGTCAAGCTCAATGTCTTGGATAATTAATATTTATTTACAAGTTGAAAGAAGATCTGGTAACCTACAAAAGTATTATTTTTTTAATCGTTCACTAAATATCAAACAGATAAGTTATATTTGAGCAACTGAACTCTGGTTGCTCACAATAAGAACATCTAATGATTTAAAGTAAGACTTTTAATAGTAGACAATTTCAGCTCCTCTAGTCAGCAGTTATTTTATGTCTGATAGCGAGCATGCTCTACTTTTTCAAGTATTGAAATCCCTCCTCATCTCTGTCTAGTTTCAGGGAAAGAAAGCTTTCAAATATAGGGCATTCTACTGTATTTTCATTCCAAAGGTCACTCTGCCCTGTATAAGGTAAGTAATTGGATCAAGCACTCCTGTGCATGGTCAGTACTTAATCACTGTCATTTGGTCTCACAATATGTCAATTTATCTTGCTCATTCAATTTCCCTTTGACAAGAGATAGTATGATTATCCAAGAGCCTGCTTTCTGCCATATTCCAGTAATGTTATTGCCAAAAGGAATGATGGATGAGTTTCCTGGTACTGCTTTTTACATAGTGGCAGTCCTCTGGGTTCTCATTTACTTCTTTTCTTATTCTGTACATTCTCTTTGAGCACTCTTACCCACTCTCCTGAATTCAATTACCTGCTCTATACTCATTATTTCCCAATCTAAATCTCCACTAAGACCACCCACTTTAGATTCTAATATCTGCAACTTCTTTCTACATTTTCCCTGCTGGATGTCCAGTAGGTAATATCAATATCTCCCACGTAAAACATAAAGCTCACCTTTGTCCTTCTAATATGTCATCCTCCTCAAGACCTACATGCTTGAGAATCATGATCCTCCCCAAACTGCAAGGCTTTCCTCCTCTATGCTTTTGGAATGAATCACAAGTATTTTGCACAAATTTCCTTCCTGGGTAAGTTAGCAATTGCTTTCCTCTTCATCTCCATCTCTGACAGTCATGTTAATCCCTTGTGTATGGGTGTGATGCATGTACACAAACACACACACGTGTGCACACACACACACACACACACACACACACAAAACCTCTTCTTATGCTTATCTTCACATCAGCACAGTCACAGGCACAATACAAGGGAGGACCTTTCAATGAAAGAATCATGCTGGCTTTTTTCTCAGTCTCTTCATAAGTGCTAGGAATTTTAGCAGAAACCTCAAGCTCTCTGGCCATTAATTCTAGGCTTAAAATTAGACACATCTATGACTTTTACACAGAAGAAAAATATACAGCTATGCTAAAATGATAGAAGAAAATTTTTATTTGGTTTTTGAAGAGAATTACTGAACTTCCAGCACACAGTATCATCTATAGGCTTCCTTCCCAATAAATTATAAATGCCTTCAGTAGGTTGGAGAACATTTTATAGCTGTACTTTTAGTGGATGCATAGGTTATCTAGTCAGCTTTCTATTAAATAACAAAATAACTTGAGATGATGAAATAACTCAAAGAAAAGGTAAATCTATTTTTTTTTCACCTTTAGTCCATGTTCTCTTGGGCCCAATGGCTTTTAGCCTGAAGCAAGTTAGCATATCATTGTAACTAAGCATGGTGAAGCCAAACCCCTGCTCTTATAATCAGGCATAAAAATAGAGAAATAACTGCCAATATCCCTACCTCTTAAAGATTTCATGACCTGATAGGTAGGTGGCAGAAACAATCCATGATATGTCACTAATACTTATGTGTATTTCCTTAGAATCAGGAAGAGTCCCTCACCTAGAGTCAATACTACACAGAGTGAGTTGAATACACACATAAAGAATGATATTTTATGGTGATGTATATAGTGAAGTAAATAATTGCATTTTCTGCCAAAAGTCAAATTGATGAGATGCAAATAATGACTGTGTTGCGTGAAAACTTCTCATAGATACAGATACATAATTTTTAGCCTATCCACCTTATTCATGGCTGAGGTATTAGCAAGTTATAAACATAATTGAGTGGCTAACTGATTCTTAATGAAACAACTGCATTGAAAGATCTGACATAAATCAAACTGGATGCAAAATAATCATATATTATTATAGGTGACTGTATTTATAGATGACTAAGTACCTAATCATGTATGTTAGAATATTATATAATTATCATTATATATTTTAAGGTGTAAAAAACCCTGTATTTCTCCTGCCCCCCCAAAGAGTTTAGGAAACCCAATAGCAACATAAAAAATGTACTTAGTCTATAGCTAGCCTTAGGCCATCCTTTGTTTTTGAAACTCATTCAGTTTGTTATAGATTTTGGGATGCTTTTAAAGTAGATCTTTCATTTATACCCACTTGTCGTGGAAAAAAAAGACTCTTCAGGTGCAGTGGCTATGTGCACTAACAGTGGGAATTATAAATAGCTTGTGTCTTCCACTGACTAAATTTGCAAAGTTTTTGAAAGATACAAATAATAATGAGGTCCCATGTTTGATCTCCTTTAGCTAATTATGTGGCTGTGGTGGAGTGTGTGCTTCCTAGCACAGCACAGAGAAGGAGGAGGTTATATTAGAAGCTACCAGGGGATCCCTTGCCAGCCAGTCTAGTGTAATAGGTGACTTCCAATACAAATAAAGACTGTCAAATAAGGGGTATATGGAATTCCTGAGGATGATACTCCAAGTAGTCCTCTGGTCTCCACATGCACACACTGCATAATTTACACATACACAATATGGCATTCTAATTGTGCATACAGTTATGATCAGGGATTCTAGGCTGATTAAGCTTGTGTTCACAAGGATTAGACAACCTACTGCAGTGTCAATGTAAATATTAATGAATGAAGAGATGGGAAGGATGAATGGGCTAGTTATTAAAAGACATATTTATAAAACAACTCTACTGCCTTTTTTATTTTCTCAATGATATTAAACTAGGAAAACTATATACATGGTTAAACAATCATTATCTTGTCTACCCCTTCTTTTTTAAAATAAATAAATAAAACCACAGAAAGGGGGGTTATTTACAAGCACACAGTTATTGTTAAGCAGTGTTAGACTTATCCCTTTAATCAAAATATTTCTGGAGCTAAAGCTTTAAAACGTTGCACATCAAAACTTCATAAATCGCACTGTTGAATTACAGCCCAAAGCAAACACACACAATACAAAACTAGAAGATTACACCGAATTTTAAAATGCATCTATTTGTCTGTAGCAAATGTCACTATTTAGAACAGGAGATTTCATCTATCTATCTATCTATCTATCTATCTATCTATCTATCTATCTATATCTCATCATCTATCTATCAATCATATATCTATCATCTATGTATCCTCATAAAAAGAAATTTTTACCGCATTCATATTAATTTTCAAAATATAGTCAAACTATATTTTCCATGAGATTGAGTGGTAATGAAGTGCAGAATTCCACCTGTGTTCACTTTTCTTTGTATTATCAATTACTCTCCCTGTTTGAGAAGATACCCATGGCAATGCCTATGCCAGGGGCTAAAACTTTGTGTATGTTGCTCAGTGTTATCAGGTTCACCACTGTGGGGCAAAGAATCTCATGAATTTTATGGAGGGTATATTCCAACACTCCACAGTACATGGAGGCATGCTAATTGTGTTTTAAAATGTTTCACAGTGAAAACAAGCAGTGGACAGGGTTTGAACCTGAGTCTCAAAGAATGGGTTTCTGCTTCTTATGTGGAGGTTCTGTTCAGACAATAGTAATGGTGATAAAAAAGAATAATCTTTGACAGCCATTTTTTATAAACTTGTAAAAGGCAAATAATCTAAACTACATATGAGATTATACACTCCTGCCCAAATACAAGGGTGATTTACCTAAAACCAATACAGAGAGCTTCATTCATTTCATGTTAAAAAGGAAAACTACAATGCATTTATTATTCAGAATCTCAGTATAATTAATCAAAGTGGATTATGTCTGTCAAAATTTATTTCTTCTTTTTCCTATAATTTTCCTGGATAATATATTTTGCTTAACTGATCACCTATTATAAAATTATTAAACATATATGTTACTGAAAGCATCCTATGATCTGATATGTTAAAGAATTTTTACAATCTTGTTATAGTTTAAGATAAAATATTTGTTGGTTCTCCATTTTCTGAATCTATTTTTCATTATTAGCTAATTATTATAATGAAATATTAGTGCATGCACAAATCATTATTAACTAAAAATATAAACTTTAATTGAATATGAAATGTGATCAACACATAGCTTTTCTCCCCACATCATTTCAGTACCTACAGTAAGAATAGTTGAATTAACAGTCCAGGTCTGCTCATCTTCTTGAGTCTTTTTTCATCATTGTTAACAATTTTATCTAGGTACTTTCTCATTATTTTTTTATGCTACAAACAATAACCTCTGGACATTTGTTATGTAATAAACAGAAAATAGGTATACTAATTAAAAAGATTTATTTCAAATTTTCTAGACAAGAACATGCGAGTAAATTATGTACTAAATCATAAAGGCAAACAAATGTGCATGTTGTCATTTTCAATATTTGTCTTCTTAAAAATAAGTCAAACCATTTTAAAATATATCAGACTTAGGTGTTGATAAAATGCCATTTTTCATGTATGATTTGAATATATTTATCAAATTAAATATATTTAGTAATGATGCATCTAAAATGCATTTGTGATGTATGCTAGTTCATGAACAAATTTATTAAGAACTAAAGTTATATGCAGCTCAGATGTGTATCAGTTGAAGTACTTTCATTTCTCACCGAACAAAATTCTAATGACAAAATACGCAGATTAGGAAAACAAATTTTTAAAAAGGACATATAAAAAATGAAAACGTGTCACAACAACGGAAAATATAGCTTGTTTAAATGCAAAGAGAATAAAACAATATGTTTTAAGTTGCTTGTTATGGAGATCCTAAATACTAAAAGGTTAGGTGAGACTGCTTTTGTCCACAAGTGGCTTTTCTTATCCTAAAAATTTTATAGCCTCTCTTTAAATGTGTCTTTACACTGATAGGATTTTCTCTACAATGAAAATTATATATTGCTTCATTTAAAAGATAAAGAGAAGATATATCCTGTCAAAGACAAAATGAAGGGATTTTGTGGCAAAGGTCAAGTTGCCTGAGTTTAAGTTGTGAAGACTGAGTATCTCGCTTTTTTTCACTGATTCATTTATTAAAGATAGTGTTTAATCAGTCACCAAACTTTCATTTGACATTGTGAGATGCACCTTCAGTTTCCACCTACAACCAATGTTTAACATGAACTAGAAATATAAGATCATTGGACATAAGGTCTTAGGCAGGCTACAACCCCAGGATTGACTTTACAAATGCAGCCATACGAAGGTAGGAAAACACCAGAGTTAGATTAGAGGAGAACTGTGAACATGTCATGGACAGAGGAAATTAGACAGTGGGTCCTCTTTATTAAGAGAAATTTCGTAGCATCAAAAAACAGGCAAATTTTCCATCCATTTTTATTTTCTGTCATGTAGCATTAAAGAGTTAGCTGTTTAATATATCTAGATGTGCATTGCAAGTGTAGAAATCTTAGGATATTTAGTCAATATGTTGCGTTGAAATATTGGAAGAGAAAGCGAAAATGCATGTACAATATAATCTTAATAGACAGCTAACATTGAATTAATTTATTTTGTTGTATTTCTTGTTTTGTTGTTTACCAAAAAATCAAAAACATTATGTTTTATCGTATAGAGAAGAAATAAAATGTTTTAAATTAACATCCGTATTTTTATCTTAAAATGTTATTGCTTGAGTAGTTTACATACTTAAATGATCCATGTTAATAACACAAGCAGGGCAGGAGAGTTGGTTCATGAGTTAAGGCACTTGATTGCAAAGCCTAACAGCCTGGGTTGGATTCCTGGTACTGTTCTACAGCCATATGCATATGTGTGCACAGGCATGCATATGTACTTGGCACATGCATCTGCATTCATTTGCAGTAGCAAAAGGCCTTGGAACACCCATTTTCTCCCTTTCTATCTCTTCTTCTGTCTCTATCAGTCTCTATCTGTCTTTCGCTCTGCTTGAAAATTAATTAATTAAAGTTATATATAATATATTGTTAATATATAATATATTTATTAATATATAATATATTCAATATATATATATATATATCACATACACTTCCATCAGTCATTGCTTCTCTGTCTTGCAGAGAAGCAATGGCTGCCTGCCAGAGACCATTCTATGCGGCATATTTCAGGAGGATTTTGTCTTAAACTTGTATTTCACACTATAATCTTCCTGTCTCATTTCCATTTTTCCTTCTCACCCTTGGTCCCCTTTTCTTGCTATGTCTCTTCCTCTGCCCTCCATGAACCCTTCCTTAATCCCTCTGGTCAGTCTTTCTCCCTCCGTTTGCTCTCTCTCTCTCTCTCTCTCTCTCTCTCTCTCTCTCTCTCTCTCTCTTCCTCCTATTTCTATTTTCTATTTTTTTAGTGACAACATGCTGGTGCTTGCATGGGATGCAATTAATGGGTGAACAGATAAAAAGATGGAGCATTTAGGTTTATGTAGTAATAAAACCTAAGATTTTAGACATGAACAAAACAGATTCAAAGGCTCTTCAGGAGAAAAGCTACAGTAAATTTTGATGAAATGTCAAGATACTGAGGCCATTATCTCATTGATATTAAAACAGCGGAAATGCTTTTCCTCTATTTCTCTTTAGCTGGGCTCAAAATGTGTTTTATCCCTTGCACGTTGTAGGGAGTTTTTGAAAGGTATGCATGATGAAGAATGGAGAATATTGTCAAAGTTCAAAATGAATCAGTATTTAAGTATTCAGTAGTGCTTAACTGGCAGATGTCTCCACACTTCATAGGCAAAAAATGAAACTTGTCTTGGAAAGCAATCAGGTATATCTTTACTGTATCTCTTAATTTTGGGAATAATAGACTAATGCTGTCAAAGTAAGGGAAGAGAAGGTCAGCAGCAGTGAATCTAAAGATGACCCATGAAACCCAAGTAGAAAATGTCATATAACTTTGCTTTTGTCCTTAATAATGTAGGAAGAGCTCCATGCATAGCTTTGTTCAGGGACGTACTTATCAGCATTCTCTGTCCTAATGACACATTCGCTCCTTACATTTAGGGTGATTCTTCCCCTGTTTGTCACTTTGTCCTTTAATAACCAATCAGAAACTTAGTCTTAGCAGGATCTGTGACTTTGATCCTTTAAAAATTATAACATGTGTAGCACATCATAGAAAATAATTGTAATGTCCTTGTGTATAATTACCATTTCACTTATTAATGATATTAAAATTTATCTGACACTTGAAAAATAGGAAAGGTCATCACAGGCTGTGTTGTTTCTGTAATAGTGGACATCCTTTCTCTTTGTGAGGTTTTTAGATAAAATTTTAAGGCATGCTTCTTAAAGATTTTTATCTGACATTTTATAAGGAAATAGAGATCATTTTAGTTCAATATATTTTTAGTTCAAAACCTAGAGGTTGTTTTCTTACTTGGTTGGATACTAATCGGTTTGTAGCTCACACAGAAACCTGAACATCTTCTGAAGATGCCTAAATATCCTCAACTGTTGTTTGGGTTGATTTTTCTTCCCTTTTTCTCTTATTATTAAATACTTGAGGTTCATATTATATTTATTTTTTGTGTGACATGTTCTCACTATGGAGCCCAAACTGGCTTCAAACTTTCAGGACTACTCCTACCTCAATCCACCAACATGGTTGGCTTGTAATAATGACTTAACAATTTTCAACAATATCACTCATTAAACTATATATATATACTATGAAACAGAGTGAAATTATCTTGTAACATTTAAAAATTTTAATACATTTATGCATATTAAAGTGAAATCATATATATTTTCATTAAATAAATAGATGGTTGCACTAATTATAATGTTAAATAAATTAAATATAATATAAAATAATCATCAGTGTAAGACAGACAACAATATAAGGATCAATTAAATACACTACTCTTTAAAAACAGAATGAAGATTCTAGAAACTATGATCATGTCAAAAACCTGGCCTATCACACAGGGCCCAAATGAAACTTATGAAAAGTGACAAGATAAACAAGAGTCCAATCACCACAGCAAGTCTGATAACCCATGAAAGGTCAATGGAGACAGACATCAATGATACCCAACACAACCCAAAGCAGAAGTTCAGAGACACTAAGATCTCAACAATAAACCAGACTTAAAACTCACCCACCATGCCTCAGGGAACTGAGAGGAAGAGGGGCCAGACAGAATTTAAGAGTCATGATGGGGGACAATATCCAGAGATATTGACCCTCATCCTCAGCAACATCTCACAATGGGGGAAGAATAAAAGAAAAAAAAAACTGGCTACTTCTGGTGAAGTTCATAACCCTGGAACCCATTCACTGATCCAGTATGAGTACCAAGAAGGGACCCCAGTGGGCAGAGGACAGAGAGGAGGGAAATGGGGACACCTTCACAAGATTTTCTCATAAATGTATGCAATTATTCATAATGAAGATATTAATTAAAAACTCAGCCTGCTTATTTTAAGTGAGAAGTACACATGGCAATAAAGTAATTGAAGTTTTGTTGAGGTAAACAGGATTAGAACATGAGTACACATCTAGAAAATAAGTAGATGCTGTGTGATATTCTCTCAGTGGAAAGCTGAAAAACAGAAATAATATACACAAGTATTTCCAGAGTCAATTTTCTACAAACTCTATTAATTTACACTCTCACAGTTTTAGTCTAGAATAAATGTTAATGGGGTAAATATTTTAAGTATAATATGCCATCTCTCTTTACTGATCAAATAAATGTCTTACTACTTAGTTTATTTCATGCGTGGAATAGATTACATTATTTTAAAGTAAATGGCTGGTTACTTATAAAAATGGAACATAATTAAATATGACTATATTAGACATATGGTTAATTAATTATATTTTAATGATTCCTAGAATTAGATATATTTCAACTATCATAAACACTAAGAATCATGCCCATAATATTTGACCTTAGGTGTCTCCACATGTCGACTATGCTATTCTCAAATGGTCACTTTAGTGATTTTAGTAAATACACTGTATGTTTTCCACATATTTTATTATACTTGTGTTATAGTCTGAAAAACTAATAATACTGACTTATAAATTCAAGTCCACACTAGAGCTTAAACTATTCACAGATATAAATTGGAAGGTACTGCTGTGCATCATAAAGCTAGCTTGGTGTTCAGAGTAGAGAAAAGAAATAGTCCCAATACATGTACGAGTTTGAAAGTCAACCTTTACAATCATTAAGAAAATGATGGTTAAAATCAATCTGAACATCAGTTTCATAATTTTTTTGAAAAATTTTAATAAAATATAGCGATAGACATGAACCCGTAAGGCAGGTTGGAGTATTAGTGAAATCCCTTTGGGAAATTATTTAAAAATTCTACTAAAGTAGATTACTCATATGGCATGACTGTTTCACTTTCTAGGCATATATATATGTATATATTTAGTGTCTATTTCTTTTTTATTTTATTTCTTTATTATCCATTATCCTTTAAGGCTTTACAATACACAATATAGAAAGTTCAGGGATAACAAAACTATGACTACTAGAAGACTGTGGACAGGATTAATGTTATATCCCAAAGAGTATTATAATATATATATATATATATATATATATATATATATATATATATATATATATATATGAAACTATTCATATATATATAACTCTATTAGGATATATATATATACATATATATGTAAACAAACCCTAATATAAACAACTAATAGAGTTCAACAATAGGAATGAACCGAGGAAACAAAGAATTAAAATTAAAACTTCATCCAAAATATTGAGAAAAACAACTTATAAATTTTATATTTATTTCAGAATTACATATATAAGTGCATAGTCTATAAACAAGCAGAGAAATAGAATGGATTGAATATACATATAGAAGCAGGTTTTTAGGGGAGTTCTTATTTTATCTGGGCTAATATTTTCTAACACTATTTTAGTCTGTAAAACATTTACCTTATAGCTGTTATAAAAACATAAAGAAAACGTCAATTTTGTGATATTTTAGGTTGTTTATAATGATATAAATACTTGAAATTGTTATTAGAAATCTCTTAAATGTCTGGTAGTGCTCTATGACAAAGGTGAAGAATAATGTGTACTAAATCATTTACTGTGTTACAGCCATATACCCCAGTCATTTTCATAAAGTATTTTGGTATTTCCATAAATGTTGGAGTTGCAAACACTTTTCCATATCACCACATGCTATTTAACATAGGAACGTTAATGGTGTACTGTCATGGTTTGATCCCCCTCAAATAAATGAATGTTTTCTGATTGATTGATCCTCAGCTGATAGCAGTTTGTATTTTACAACCTCGATGGAGCTGTGTTGTTGGGGAAGGGCTTATGGGGATTATAAACCAGCTTCCCTTGCTAGTGTTTGCCACACTTTCCTGCCGCTGTTCCCAGTGCTGTGGCAAAGGTGATGTCCACCCCTCTGCTCATGCCATCATTTTTCCTGCCAGGATGGAGTCTCCCCTCGACTCTGTAAGCCTAACAAACCCATTCCTCCACAAGCTGCTTTTGCTTGGGTTCTTTCTGTGCAGCAACTAGAAAGCTGACTACAGCATGTACCTATTTCATTACTGAATTGAAATTATAATTAGATGAGGAAATCAAGTTTATAACACAATGCCCAGAAAACAAATTTTAAAAATTAACAAAGTTTAATAAAGTAATTTGATCATAAACATGGAATAGTTTCATTTCTACACAATCCACACTCTATATCTTTTATCTGTATGGACATCTGTATGGTATCTTATATTGTCTTAGCTATCATTTCTATATCCATGTCAAAACCAACTGATTCATTCATTATCCAAATATTCTTTCTTTGCAGAAGGGCAGGAATTTTACATTTCATTCATTTCAACTGTTTAGCTTTGTCTCAGGGAATCGTCATTCAAACACTATTCAGAATCGAGTTTTAATTCTTAAGATAGCAAGATCCATCAAAAATATTGTAGACTTTTTAAAATAGATATTTTTGCTTTAGAATATGATGTCATCTATTTTTTCGCATTGTTTGCAAGATGTTTAATCTATCCTATGCCCGCATTTAATATTGAAACAATTTTGCAGTAAGTAATAAATAAGAGTAAAGTCTGTAATGTGTGCTTCAAGAAACAGAGCTAGAACTGAGATAGAGGCAAGAAGAGAAAGGAAAAAAGCCACAAAGCAAGCGAACTTGTATTAGGACACCTATTTAAGGAACACTCACTACTGAGCTATAATAAAAACTAATGTGAACATTAATTTGCTTCACCAATTTTTCCTATGATATTTAGCACAATGTAATGTCCTTCCCTTTGCACACTTGCCTGTGCCCTTCAGTCCTGGAACACTTTGACAGGAAAAGTTGAGTTTATGAAAAGCAATGACACTCTCCTGCATTTATTTAGCGTATGTCGTCCTGCATGCAGAAGACACAGGAAAAATGGAATCAGGTAAACTGCCTTGTTAATTAGAAGAAGATTAAGAGTCCCCTGTGCTTTCCTGTCAAAGCCTGTTTTCCAGAAAAAGGATTTTAGAGTCAATTTTCTCATACATATTTAGAACACATAATTATCATTCTGGGTTCTCTCCTTCTTCCTTTTTGAAGGACCAAGGACTGAGGTGATGACAACAGAAACCAGGTAATTAATGCATTCATCATCAACCTGCACTGCCAAATTTCCATAGTGGCATTTGGGAAGAAAGCTTTGGCCCTTTCTGCCTCAGCCCATACTGACTGAGTTGTGTGCGACTCAGTTCCGTCTGGGTGAGCAGCCAGCTTATAACAATCTTGGAAAAGCTCACAGCTTCCTTGAAAAAGCCTCAGGTACTTTTTGTGCAAAACCCAGAGCTTTTCTGAGATTTGTGTTCTCAGGTTGGTTTGTCTCAAAACTTATTTTTGTAGCCTGTTACAGGAATTATGATGTGTCACAAAGTCAGAACTAAATTTGCTTTTGTCAGAATAGATTTCAAAAAAAAAACAATGCCAAAAACATGTTTATTACAGGACAACCATATACATTTTCAATAATTTAATGGAGCATTTTAATTTTTTTCCAACAATACTTGTGGTCCTGAAATTTATATTCAATATAGATCAGCATAGAACCAGTTTGCTAAGTAAATCTCATTTTATATTTTATACATTAAGGTACATATTTTAAGTATATAATAGGAAATAATTTTAACTTAATTTTAGTAGAATAAAAAAGTAAATTATATATTTAAAGATAAATATAGTAATGATTACATTGAGCTGAAAAAAAAAACATAAAAACAGTGTGTGGACACAATCTCAGTGAAAAAAAGGAAGCCAGAAAGAGATAGGTTGGGGATATGGAGAAGGATTAATTAGAACATATGTATGAAAATGAAATATTGAAACCAATTACTTTGGATTCTAACTTAAAGTAATAATATATTTTTTTAAAAAACTGAATGCACAACATTTGTGTTCACCTAGTTATAGTAGTTTGGCAAATATAATTATATATATATGTCAAAATAATTTTTATATTTTGAAGTACATACACCCCATAGATAATGCTAAAAACCATGTGAAAATTTCCAAATATATTTATATGATAACATCTGTATTTATTTTTACTTTGGCATTCTTTGAGCTCAGGTGTAACTCAATAATCACTAGGTTTGATTACTGGTTCTGTAAGTTACATGTGTTTACTCACTTCTAAAGTGCTTTCTAGCTAGCATTTAAAACGAAAACTTCATTTACCTTGAATTATTTAATGCTCACCTGATGTTGGCCAAGAGGTGATGTCCAGCCTCTCTGCTCATGACATCATTTTCCCCTGCCATCATAGAGTTTTCCCTGGAATCCCTAAGCCAAAATAAACAACTTTCCTAATGCCAGCTGCTTTGAGGCAGTGCTTTCTGCCAGCAATGAGAAGCTAACTGCCAGAAAGAAATTCTGCTTCAGTGTAGGCCACAAAACCTGTGTGTCCCCAAGGAACTGCTGTTTGCAGTGGCCTGAACGACATAGGTAGTCCCCAATTAACAAAATTCAACTTGCCAAAGTCAAGTGTGTTTAGACTATTAGGTATAATTGGAAGACTAGTCACATATTCAGTTTCTATACAGTTGTTGGCAAACTACAGCCTGTAGATGTCAAGCGTAGGACATGCTTTCATAGATAAGAGTTTTAATATAAGATAGTCATGTCTAGTCATCGGCATCAGTTTCTTGGTTGTTTTGTGTGGCTATGGCCATCAACAAAGGACTAAGCCCAAAGCATTGGGATGACTTAACACAACCATTGTTCTGTTTCATAAAGGAGAAATGTTAGGAGAAATAATCCAGAAAGGAGGGCAAGATTGAAGGGATGATAAAAAAGCTAAAGAGTCTCCAAACTATATAAAATTTTTTTTGTATTTTTTTTAATTTTTAAGGATATATATATATATATATATATATATATATATATAGAGAGAGAGAGAGAGAGAGAGAGAGAGAGCACCAGGGCCACCACCTTGTGGGTCTGGCATATGTGGGTCCTGGGGAATTGAACCCGGGACCTTAGGCACTGGAGTCAAGTGCCTTAACTGCTGAGCCATCTCTCCAGCCCATATATAATATGTTTGACATACAGAAGTAAGGGGAGAGGAAACTGTGATCCTGGGTAAAATTATCCATAACTGATAATGTTTCCATAAAAAGAATCCTGAGTCATGGAAAGTTGTTGTCCTTAAACTGCAGCCTATTTATTGGACAACACTGGAGCACCATGTGCTTTGTGATTCAGAATGCATTGAAGCAGAATCAATCCCACTCACATCTGGATGTTTGTTTTGTTGGCACACACGCATGCTCACACACATGCTTGTGTGGTATGGTGTGTGATGTGTTGTGTGGTGTAAGCCTATGTGTGAGCACATACACCAGAGGAAAATGTCACATATCTTCCTCAATCGTTCATCTACACTTTTGCTGAAACAGTTTCTCATTCAAACACTTTTGTTAAGTGAGACCCAGACATTCTTTGCTTTCCACCCCCACAGACTGAGGTTACAGAAATGCATGGCCACACCTAACGTTTTACTTGGGTGCTAGGGGATCTAACTTGAGTGGTTTCAGGCTTTCTTAGGCCTTCATTCTTGCACAATTCTCTTTTCTACTGAGCCATCTCCCCAACCCCATTTCTAATATTTTTTTATGATTCTAGACTTACTTAAAAATATTAATGCCGAGTATTCAGCCAGGTTCTGCATGGTCCCTTGTCACAAGGGACTGATCCAGACGACCCATGGAGGAGGATATCCAGCTGATTGGGGATGGGGGAGGGGACATCGGGGAATTGGGGATAACAACTCACTGCCCACTAAATAATGTAACTCATTATGGACAATAAAATAAAAGGTCTAGTATCTGCTGAAAAAAATATATTAATGCCAGCATAAGACATTTAATTCTTAAATTCCAACACCTTTATCTTTTGGTCTTTCTCAAACTGCAAGACCTCTGAATCCATTTCCAATGCCCTTTATTTCTTTTAGATTTGCTTAGTGTTATCTGCCTATTCCAGCCACAATTCTACTCTCTTTTTTTTTCTATTTTTTTTTATTGTCCATAATGAGTTACATTGTTTAGTGGGCCAACAATGAGTTGTTATCCCCAATTCCCCATTGCCCCCCTTCCCCATCCCCAGTCAGCTGGATATCCTCCTCCATGGGCCCTCTGGATCAGTCTTTGTGGCAGGGGACCATGGATAGCCCAGTCTTCAGCTGGGTTCTCATGACCTGTGTTGTTACTGAGGGTTGCCAAGTCTCTGATATTCTCCCCCACCACGACTCTCACAATCTTTCCGCTACCTCTTCTGCTCAGTTCCCTGAGTTGTGGTTGGTGAGTATCAAGGCTTCTTTAATGTTGTGAGCTTAGGGGTTTTTGTGTCAAGATTTGTTGGTTTCTGTCTCACTGGCTTTTCCTTTGTTGATTGAATGGCTATGGCTGTGGGTCCCTTGTTCATCCAATCATTCTCTGTGGGGTTCCATATGGATCCTCCACCTTATGACTGTGGTGGCTCATCTCTTGCCAGGATCTCAGCTTTCTGCCTGTGGTTGGTTGGTAGGGTTATATGGGCCACAGCTCTCACAATTCTAGTCTTATTACCAATTGTCTGCCAGAGGAAATGAGAGGAGTTGTGTCTGGAAGTAATATAATAATTTGGCTTCATGATTGTGTGTCATATCCCAAATAAGGACTAATACAATAAGCTTCATTTTTTTTTAAAGAGTGGTTGGTGTTGAGAGACGTGAATGGAAGACAGAAGGTGAACGAGGCAGGTTAGCCAAAATTAAAGAATTTTTGAATAAGCCATATAGAGCCCTGTTCCTTTCTTAGTTAATTAAAAATTACATGAATTTACACAGAGAGCTGGGGCAGAAGTAATCTGTAGGTTATAAATTCTATGCCCAGAGAAATAATTCATTGCAAGGGTTGTGATGCTTCCCAGTGAAGTGTTTGTCAGCATGGCCCCTGAGGTCCCGAAACAATACAGACTATTTCCAAGATTCTTGGTTGCCTACCAGAACTAGATGGTAAGACCCTATTGCTGAAGACATCACACTGAGAAATCAGGATTGGATTGATCTAGAAGCTTCCTCCTTGCTAATTGCATGGTGAGAGAAAGTGCTTTAGTGGGGGAGAGGGGTGCATTCTTCAGTGGTCTTAATTAACAATGAACCATGTGAGCGACACACCTGAGGACTGGATTTGCCCATTAGTGCAATTGAGGCATGTTAGTTATGGGATAACTAACTACTCTCTAGTTCAATTTGAGTCATTCTTCATGGGAGGTAATTCATGCCTGAAAATGAAAATCCAGCCTGAGGCTGGGAGTGTTACACACCCTATGGGTGAAGTTATTGCTGGTATTTGTTGTGGTGTTTTGAGTCAAATGTCCTCCATAAACTCCTGTGTTTTAAATGTCTGATACCCAGATAATGTCTATTTGGGCGGTGGGTCCTTGCTGGAGGTGGTATGCTGTTGAGGGAGGGCTTTAAGTGTTGTAGCCAGCTCCCCACTACCAGAGCTCTATCTTTCCTGCTGCTGTTTTCTGCCTGTCTTTGGCAAAGATGTGATGTTCAGCCTCTGTTCTATTATCTTTTCTCTGCCATCATGAAGCTTCCCTCTGGACTAAAGCCAAAATAAATCCTTTCCTCCTATCAAACACATTTGTTTGTATACTTTTTCTCAGCAATGAGAGGGTAACTGTGATATTTGGTTACATGGATATATGTTGTCCACTAAATTTCTTTCTCCATACTTATGTTTTTGTGTATACATTAGTGTATACTCTCTCTTTTAGATGGCAGTGACAGCTGAAGGGACTTAAAACTTGTCAGTGTGCTGAGAAGTGACAGTTGAATGCCTAGCACTTAATGGGGAATCTCTATCATATCATCAAGGCTCAGGAACAATAGCAGCAGAGGGGACAAAATGAATATAAGAGCCAAAGGATCAAGAGGATGCTATAGAACACTCTCTGCCAGATAAAAAGTGATTGTTGTATTTATGACCCAAAAGAGGATGTCATTATCTACACAAAACAACTAGGTCCACAAATGGATTGTGGTGGATAACGGCCAAGTGCAGACAAAAGACTTCAAGATAAAAGAGAGAATAGTAGGAGAAAGGTGGGGATTCAAGAGAGACAGATGGGGTAAGGGGGTCAAGGAAGGTGGTGGAAGGGGATTATGGATAATTTTTTTTAAATATATATTTATTGTCCATAATGAGTTACATTATTTAGTGGGCAAACCATGCGTTGTTATCCCGAATTCCCCAATAATTTTAAAATAAGTTATTTTTAAAAAATTATATAATGGTAAATTAAAATATAATGATATAAAATAGAATAAATTTTCATCAAGGAATTGGAAGTAATTTGAAAGAGAAAAAAATGACCATATACTAGAACATAATTCATACAAATTCAAGTGAACACTTAAAGATAGTATACTCTTTCAGAGAATTACAAGAAAATGTAAGAAAAAATTAAAAGGCCTAAGACTTCAATGGGACATAAAAATAAATGGAACCAAGTTGCAGCTCCCAACTCGGACAGCTAAATGGGCCTCTCTCGTTGGGCAGAAACATTTTGAAAGCTGTTGGAAGCAAATGTGCTAGAGTAGTTAAAGAATTCAAATCTGCATGAGAAAACTAGCAATTGTGTACTCTTTCCAAATTAAAAAAAATAAATATACGTTGTGGACATCTGGGCAACAAGAAATCAAAATTATAATGATGTCCACATAGGCAAGTAAATTTTGCATTAAAAATGTGAGGTGCATTTAATCAGAGAATGTAGTGAGAAAGAGTGAGAGATGGCAGGAGTAGACTCTAGTTACATGAGTTTGAGAACTACAACACAAGTTTCTCAAAATTAGCTTGTTTCTATTAACTACATTTATATATAAAATTTCAGCCTCTCTGAAAATAATACACTAGGCAGAGTCCCTAATTTCCTAGGAGTCCATCAACAAGGTGCAATATGATAATGTCAGTGACTAGACATTAATAAAATAACACTGTGTTATTAATGTAACCAACCATGAGGGCACTCATTTCTTTAATTCAGCTACATTCTCCTTTTCTGTATTTTTCTGTTCCAGTGATATGACTAAATTATTAATATTTTTTATTGAAATGGAAACTATTCAGCCTTTATCTTGATTAAGAGGCATTATTTTAATTCAAGGATGCTGGAGTTTGCTCTTCTCAACACCTCCCCATGAATTTCTGGATTGTAAATGGAAGTCTGGGATTTAAGCTTTATATCTTCCACATTTAGGAAGTTTAAAAGAAGGAAAATAGAAGAAAGAGAGGAAAGAATGGGAAAATAAAGATGAGCCTTAATCATCCAGTCACTCAAGGTTACTTGAGAGATCAAAAGAAGACAGACTAAACTGTACTGAAAATTAACTAGTCAAATGCATGGTGTTCTTTTTTGTACTATTTTGTAGATTCTGTAGGCTGTTGCCACAGAAGTGTGTCCTAGACAGCAATTTTCACAACATAAAATAAACTAGCAACATTCACTTTATATTCTTTTCCAAATATTGAATAGTTGTCTGTGGTTCAGTGGATTACTTAGGAGGTCATTGCACACTGAGCCCCTTTTTATCCAAGGAGCTGGGTGAACAGTTTTGGGAACACATGATACGTGGACATAGCTACCCTGGAGACAGTTGTAGTGAATAGCTTATTTATTAGGTTGGGAAATGGTACTTTTATGCAGGAGGGAAAAGGAGAGGCAGCGGGATAAGTGGCAAGGAGATTGGTGGGGGCACGGTGGCCTGTGGATATCTAATTAAAGGTTGGCTTGGGCCAGCTGCAAAGATAATCTAGAAGGACTTTCTCTTTTCCTGGGCCTTGTTTTACATTATAGATGAATTTTGAGCTCCAGTAAATTCAGGCCTTGATTTGGCTGGATTTATCAGGGTTTGCTGGGGTCTGCCAGGTTGCTAGAGGTAGGGGAGGGAAGGAGTCAGCCGAACTCCTGAAGGTCTCAGGATGAAATTATCAGGGTTCCTGGCCAGTCTCAACTTTCCTTTAACCCTGTGTCCTCCAAGCAGGATTCCACATTTCAACTGACAATAATCTTTGGTATTCTCAGAGAAATTAGGTCTTCTGACAAAAAAGTGGCTAATAAATTTATACTTTGCTATATAATTGAGACCATGTTAAATCTTTCCTATAAAACCTTCTTCATAATGGTATACTATGATTTAATCTCATATTAAATTACTCTGGATGGGGCTAGAGAGATGGTTCAGTGGTAAAGGAGCTTGTCGGCAAAGCCAGCCAGCTGTAGTTCAGTTCAACATTTCCCATGTAAATCCACAAGCACTAACTGGTGCATATATCTGGAGTGCATTTGCAGCAAAAGAAGTCCCTGGCATGCCTACAGCTTCTCTCTCTCTCTCTCTCTCTCTCTCTCTCTCTCTCTCTCTCTCTCTCTCTCTCTCTCTCTTTGTCTCTCACACACCAATAAATTAATAAATAATTAACTTATGAATGAAAATACTCTGGATGCTTTAAAAACCAGATCTTGATTTTCCAGTTCTGAAATTAAAGCATTTTACTGTAGTGTTATCCCACAAAACACAAAAAGAATGTGTCATACATTTTAAAATAGTCTGGTATATCACATTTCAGTTACAGCCTAGAAACATGTACAACTGGAAATTTATCTTAGTTTTATACTGTTTTGTGGAGAAAATTAGTGTTGTACTCTTTCTTGTCATAGTTGTGTTTGGAAAACAAGGAGGTAGGAGAAAAGAAAATTATGACTATATAGTTTTATAATACATATTTATTTGAGTGATAGCAAAACACGTAAAATAAACAGATAATCTATAATACAGCACAAAGGAAGGACTATTTTATATCTTCTAAAATAGGAATAAATAAAGGAATTTATTGCTGAGCACGGTGTCCAATGCCTTTAATCCTAACACTTGAGAGGCAGAGGTAGGATAATTGCTATGGGAGTCAGAGGTAGAAGGATTGCTATGAGTTTGAGGCCAACCTGAGACTGCATAGCGAAGTCCAGATCAGTTTTGGCTAAAGCAAGACCCAGCCTTATGAAACCAGAGAAACAAAATAAGAAAAGAATGTATTACATAATTTCTGATTTAGTTAGAATGTTATGTAGCTCTCTGAAATCCTTCACTAACATGACACTTCCAAGAAAAAATTAATTTAGAAAGATATTTTAATTATGTTTTAGCACTCATGATTTCTCATGAAACATATATATATAAATATAATATATATATGTATATATTATATATATATATTATATTATATATATATATATCTCAAAGTATTCAAATAAAAAAGATTTTGTGAAATGTAGAACAATATTGTGTCTAATCCTGAGCAGGAAATAAATATTCAACACAGCACACATTCATTGTTAATACTGTGGCTGGAAGCTTCTATACATTAATTGTTTTTATTCTAAGCTTATAAACACTGTGCTTATCACTAGACTTTAGTATAAAATTTCTTTGGAAGTGATTATTATTTATATAATTTTGATTTTGAGATATTTTCCTACTTCTGAGTCATCTGGAATTAGGAAAAAGATTCACTTTTTTACTGTTGTAATTGTTATTATTTCTTTCAAATAAAATAAAGTTACAAAGTGTGTCTACAAAACAATCTGTTGAGAATTATTGTAATAATATTTATTACATAGAAACATGGAAGGCCCTTTTTCCTTATTTTACTTCTCTTCTTTATTTAAATCAGAGAGCAGCTGGCCACCCCTATAATAGTCACACTCCTATTATGGAAATGGGCTCCTCTTGTCTGGCTTCACAGTTGGTTATGTAGCTATCAGGATCCTGTGCTGCTAAGAATGTTGATTTTCTTCCTTAGCAGGCTATGATGGACATTCAGATCTGAATAAATGTGGCTTATTATGGCAGATGGATTATTATTGTACAAGACATGTGAATATATGCTGTCATTATCAAAGATCAATAGATTTAAAGTTTTTAAAAGGGTTATGTGTATTGTGTTTAAAATCTGGTGTTACAAATCTATACTATTTTTTGTAACCATAGGTTCAAATAAAGTTTCAAGTTTTTGTCCTCTCATGTTTAAGAGTATAGAATACTTCCAAACTATAATGAAATGTAATCCTTGAGCAGGGATATGGTTCTTTATAAACTACTCATGGAGATCAGTGCTAGTTCATGGTTCATGGTATAATCTGAATGTTTCTGAGTTATATCCTTTATTTTCAGATTTATAGTATGTACAACATTAACCTCTCAGATATAAATTTATATATTTATATATTTTCATATATAAATTGCTCATGGTTCGTTTCATATATAGTGTAGCATTGTCATCCTTCCAATATTAATTTTGTATTATTAATATAATTAACATCATTATTATTTTATTATATCTAAATTATGTTTATCTTTATTTTATTTCTGTGAAGAAAATATCACTTTCAGTCCTTCAATATTTATAAGGAAGGTGTAATCGTTAGGTCTTGTTGTCAACTTGACCTTTTCTGTAATCTTGGGTGGGTCTCAGAGGATGTTCATAAGAAGGCAGCCCTCTCAGTAGGGAACAGGATATAAGGAAGCTCAGGGAAGATTGAAATAAATATCCCTTCCTGGGTGGGCAGTGACAAAAGGAAATTCCAGGGATTCAGGAAGCCAAAAAGTCTGGGATAGTGTTGCAAGACCCCACCCTAAAGCTATATAAAAGGGAAAGAAATCCCCCCACTTTGCCTGTTTTGTTGTTGTGTGTGCAGAGCAGGGGATGGGGTTCTATCTCTGATTGGACCTGTGAAAGGGGAACAGCTTCCTTCAGCATTAGGGAACTTCCCCTGGATATGTAGCTTTAATAAATCCTTTTCTTCATTAAACTGTCCCTGATTTAGAGAGTCATTCCAGCAATGTGTGGCTGACAACAACAGAAGGATATAGAAAGAAATTTCTTTCCAATATTCCTTCATTCTTTAATTTTACATTTTATGTAATTAAAGGAACAATGAACCACATCAGTGCCTTTAAAAAGCTTAAGAATTTTCCTTGGAAATGTAGACTTGAAAAGTTAATGTAATTCAATTTTTGAATTTATGATAACCTACTAATCCAAGAAATGTATTATTCTAAAAATTATCTAGTCATTCTCCCAACAATAATTATTTAATATCTTTTATGCTTTAAGAGTCGAACGTGAAGCAAATCATGGTGAAATCAATGAAAATTCACTTTAAAGAACACTTGGAGTAGATAAGTATGTCTTTTTATCTAGGACTGAAAGTTCATGAAGGAAGGCTTTTTGGAAAAAGAAATGTAGCCTGGATCCTTTTATATTTATTAAAGCCCAAGACTCTCTTCGATCCCTTATATTTTCTTTCATTGTAAATTATACAGACAACAGGCTGTCTATTCCTTTTACTTAGGTTACATTGCAGTATTTTTTTAATTTTAAAATATTTTATTTATTCATTTTCAAGCAGAGAGAGAGAGAGAGAGAGAGAGAGAGAGAGAGAGAGAGAGAGAGAGAGAGAGAGAGAGAACACCAGGGCCACCACCTTGTGGGTCTGACTTATGTGGGATCTGGGGAATTGAACCCGGGCCTTAGGGACTGCACTGGAGGCAAGTGCCTTAACCGCTGAGCCATCTCTCCAGCCCAACATTGCAGTATTAACTCTTTGCATATTATTTGTCTTGTAGGTTCATTTTCAAAGCAATTCATAACAAAAGCATCTTTAGCTCTTATAATCAAATAAAATGCAGGAAACTAATATACATATATATGTATTACTTATAATACATATATAAAACATATTCTATATATAATACATATAATATATATGACATATCATATATATACATATATATATATATATGTTTCTGTCTGTGTGTTCTAATAAGTAATTTCATCAGATATATCAAAATCCTTGTGATTATACATTATGGTCTAATTATATTTATTTTTTTCATTACTGAGAATGTTTTTAAAGAAACATTGTTTAGTCCAGTACTTTATATGATTTTGATTAGCTTATTGATTACTTAACTGCGAGAGACTTTTAAAAATACTATTTTTCCCTTCACACAAACAGCTCACACAAAATATTTGATTTCATATGTTTGTTAATAAAAATTTATTTATGCTTTCACTTGACAGGATAATTTTTATACCTCTATTTTTCTCCTAAATTCAAATCATGTGAGCCAATGGTCAAAGTATACTTAGTGCACAACTTTCAGTTAATCCAGAGTCTATTCTTAAGAGCCACATGTGTTTTGAGGGACTGTCTGAAATGTAGCTGCATGAAAGTTCACAGTGACTCACTAGGCATTTTTCTTTGGATTCACAGAGAGGTGAGACATTACTCTTCAAACTGCTTCTGTCTTCATGTTCTGGACCTGAGAGGATGCTGGCCCTGGCCAGAGTTCACATGATAGATATCCTTCATAGTACTTTGGCAGGGAGAAGTACATTATGTCTAGAAGAAGCAGCAGACTTTATACTGAAATCAATAAAAAAGGATGATGATGGCCACTTCCTACTCATCAAGGGAAAGATCTAACAAGAAGATATCACTATATTAAACATGTATGCACCAAATGCAAGTGCCACTCAGTTCATAAAGCATAAATTACTCAAAATCAAAGCAGATATTGACACCAACACCATCATAGTGGGAGACTTTAACACTCCACTGTCATCCCTAGACAGATTGTCCAAACAAATAAAAAGCAGGGAAATAAAGTTGCTAAACAGCACCATAGACAAGCTAGGAATGACAGACATTTACAGAACATGCCAACCCAAAGACACAGATTATACATTCTTCACAGCACACATGGAACATTCTCCAAAATTGACCATGTACTAGGCCATAAATCATCCCTCAACAAATTTAGGAAGATCAATGTAATCCCTTGCATCAAATCAGACCACAATACATTAAAGCTAGAAATTAACAATGGAGAAGATCCAACAATTTCAACAGATATTGGCCAATGAACAACTCGCTCCTGAACAATGAATGGGTCAAACAAGAAATCAGACAGGAAATTCAGAATTTCCTAGAAACAAATGATAATGAGGACAGAACCTATCAGAACATTTGGGACAAAATGAAGGCAGTCCTAAGGGGGAAATTCATTGCACTAAATACCTTCATAATAAAAACAGAAAGGTCTCAAATCAACCACCTATCCTCCCACCTAAGGTCATTAGCACAGATGGAAAAATCCAACCCTAGGAGGTCGAGATGCAAGGAAATAATTAAGATCAGAGCTGAGATTAATGACTTGGGAACAAAGGAAACAATTAAAAAAAGACAAGTCAAAGAGTTGGTTCTTTGAAAAAATCAACAAGATTGACAAACCCCTGGCCAATTTAATCAAAAAAAGAACAGTGAAGGCCCAAATCAAAAAAATCAGCAAATCCCCATTAGCCCAGGAAATGAAACATTCACTTAACCAATGGAACCTGATCAGGCACCAAAGCTTCTGTACAGAGAAAAACACCGTACTCAGAGCCTTTAAACCCCATCAAACCGGGAGTAGATTTTTGCTACAACTCAGACAGAGGCCTAATTTCCAGAACATATAGAGAACTCAAAAAATTGATAACAAAAACTCAAACTGCCCCCTTACAAAAATGGGGCACTGATCTCAACAGAGAATTCACAGAGGAATTAACACTTATGGCCTTTACTCACATGAGAAAGTGATCAGCATCCTTAAGCATCAGGGAAATGCAAATAAAAACCACAATGATATTCAAACTTACTCCAGTCAGAATAGCAATTATGAAGAAAACCAACAACAATAATTGCTGGCAAGGATGCGGGGGAAAGGGAACCCTCAATCACTGCTGGTGGGATTGCAAGCTTGTTCAACTGCTTTGGAAAGCACTCTGGCAACTCATCAACAGAATAGACATAGAGTTACCAATGGACCCAGCTATCCCTCTACTAGGCATCTATCCGCAAAAGTCACATCTCAGGATAGAGACATTAGTGCAACTATGTTTTTATCAGCCCAATTCAAAATAACCAAGAGTTGGAATCAACCAAAATGCCCTTCCATGGAGTTATGGATAACAAAACTTTGGTATATTTACACGTTGGAATTCCATTCAGAGGAAAGGAAAAATGACATATTGAAATTTAGAGAAAAATGGTCTGACTTGGAGCAGATCCTACTAAGCTATCTCACAAAAGAACAGAAAGCCAAACACCACATATTCTCCCATAAATGCAGTCCTTAACCAGGCTAACCTTAAACTCTATGCAGACCAGAAGAAAGAAGTGAGAGGTTAAGAATGAGGGGTAAGGGATGGGGGGAGTGAAATGATTTAAGCATGAGGCTAAACCAAAATGGTTTCAAAATCATAAAACCCTCATGAGCATATTTTAACCTATTGAGCAAGTAATGGCATTGCCTGACAAGAGGGTCTGTGAATAGAAGGGGAGAGAGCCTAAGCCTGTGAAAAATTGATCAGTCTGACAACCCCTAGTCCCAGTCACCAGCTCCTTCCCTCATGGAGCTGTTGACCAAAGTGACCCATGAGATCCCAAATACAAGACAGGATTCTGTCAAAGCTCTTGAATGCCCACCCCAGGCCTAAGTCAAGTTACTTTTGCTGAAGAAACCACAGAAAGCCATCAAACAGCATAGAGAGACCTGCGAGGTCCAGAATGGTATCTAGCCCCCAGATGGTAGTTAGTGTTTTGCTGGAAGGCACTGCATAAGCTTCCAGGGGAAGCTTCTAAAAGACAGCTGGAATAAACAGAGACCACTGGCATGAAACACAGTCTGCTGCCATTAGTAGGCTGAACACACTTCCTACTGAGAGAGAACAATGAACCAAGTAAGGAGCACTTGTGCAATGGTGGAGCCAAAACCTGGGGGAGGCAACCAACAGCTTTTAAATTCAGCAAAATATTACACTTATTAAGGGGGAGCCCTTAACTGGAACTGGTGACTTATGGCGATATGCACTGGTAGCCGGACTCTTGGGCCCCCAAGGAGAGATGCACTAAGGGAGCTATTGACGGAGAGGCTAATAAAAATAGAATCTAGATAATTCAGAAATGTGTACCTCAGTTAACCTATACTGATATCACTCGCTGATGGAGATTGTATTTGTATCTTTCAGAATGTAGTGAGAGAGTTGTGGCTCATCCAACCCTACCAACAAACTGCAGGCTGACATCCTGACAAGAGATGAGCCACCCCAGACATAGTGTGGAGGATCCTATGGAACCCCGCAGAGAATAAAGGGATGAACCAGAGACCCACAGCCACAGCCATTCATTCAACACAGGATAAGCCAGTGAGACAGACACCAATGATGTTCGAAACAACTTAAAGCAGAAGTACAAAGACTCCCAAATTCTCAACAATAAAGCAGCTTTAATACTCACCCACCATGACTCAGGGAACTGAGTGGAAGAGGCAGAAGGAAGATTGTGAGAGTCGTGGTGGGGGAGAATATCCAGAGGCATGGCCCCCCTCAGTATGAACATACTAGGGCCAGCAGATCCGGGCTGACTCCTAGGCTATCCATGGTCTCCTGCCCCAAGGACTGATCAGACTGCCCAGGGAGGAGGATATCCAGCTGATTGGGGATGGGGAAGAGGAGCATTGAGGAACTGGGTCTAAAAATTCATTGTTTGCCCATTAAATAATGTAACTCATTATCGACAATAAAAAAATAATGTGTGCATCTCTATGTCCCTGAAGAACAAATTTCATAGGATTGGAAAAGGCTATCCTATGTAATTTTTATTAGTGGCATTCTTAATAATCTACTAAAGATTATAGTTAGTGTTCTTTGAAAGTCCTTAGACTCTAAACTTCTGATTAAAAATGATAAAAATTAAAACTTAAAAATTAAACTTCAATTTCTGATTCAATAAATATGAACCTGGAACATCAAACGACAGTTCTTTCTGAGTTTTGTCATCTACTGCCTACAGGTTTACTTCAGACATCTATGGTATGCTTTGTGGAGAAAATAGATATATTTGGTTTTTAGAAGTACGGTCTTGCTCTAGCCCAGGCTGACCTGGAATTCACTATGTAGTCTCAGGATGGCCTCAAACACCCAGCGGTCCTCCTAACTCTGCCTCCTGAGTTCTGGGATTAAAGGTGTGCACCACCATGTGAGTGTAACCATCAGATATTTAAGGACACTCAACTTGTTCCTCTCTCTCTCTCTCTCTCTCTCTCTCTCTTTCTCTCTCTCTCTCTCTCTCTCTCTCTCTCTCTTTCCCTCTCCCTCTTTTGAGGAACATAAAAATCTTGTAAAATACTAAAAGCCTGTTCTTGTCTCCTTTACTGATGGGTAAATATCAGTTATTTATATTTTCTAATTAATTGAGCTATAATCTATTTCCCATGATAATACAAAATCATCTTTCCAAAAGACCATATCTAAAATATTCATAATTTAGTAGACAGCTCTCTTTCTATTGATGTAATATATCTAATTGATTGAATCTGAAGACTATGGTATCATACAACTTAAGTATAAATTATATCTACTTAGCCACATTCTACACTGTC
>PVHP010017069.1:0-35012 GCA_004024765.1 Zapus hudsonius
CTGGAGGCCCCGGGGAGCCAGTGGTGAAGTTCTAGTGCAAGTCTGAAGGTTTGACACCAGGAGAGCTGAGGGTGGGCTCCCATCTGAAGACTGGCAGCCCCAGATCGGGGAAGAAAATGGAATTAAAATAAAGAGGAGGCTTCAACTCACAGTGGTGAGGCGGGAGGAATTCCCTCTTAAGAGAGACACTTTTGTTCTGACAGGCCTTCCACTGACCACATGAGGCCCGCTCATGTTACCTTGGTGTGTTGTTTCTGGAGAGATACTGTAAGCAAATATCTATTCACCCCAGACCAGACACCAGGCATCCACAGACAGGCCAAAGAAACAATTCCAATCCAGTATAGCTTGAGTTTATTGGGGTCACTTCCAGGAGCGTGGGTAACTCGGGCAACTCCATTATTGAAATGCCCACCCCAGCATGGGTAATGGTTATAAACTGCAGGACTGGAGTGCCCTGTACAACTTGCAGGCAGCTTCATCAAAGAGTCTCCTCTCCCCAGCTGCTGTTTACTGCTGGTATAACCTCAGGGAGGAGCCTCACAAGTCTTGTAACTTTATTGTGAGTTCCTTAACATTTTTATGAGTGCCCTGAGGCTCCCCTATTTCCTCCAGGACAGAATCTGAAGGGCATAGCTACCCAATAGCAAGTAATCTGCTCTAGTCAGTCTACTCCGTTATATTTTAGCATCATCTGGAATATTGGGCTCAGATACACCCAGTAGAATGTTATGCCAAATACCTGAGCACCCTTGGCCAGTCAAGTTGATACATAAACTACTATACAAAGGGAAAAAGGATCAAGGCATGGATAACAGTAGCCATAGCAAAATGGCAATTATAGATTGCAAAATTGCTACAATGTTGAATAGAAATTGGTAATCAAGTAATTCTGAAAGCTGATGGAGTCTAAGGTAGCCTCTAGACTTGGGTTTGAAGCAAAAATGGTTCCTCTCACTGCGACATGTCACCTGGTTGTCCCTTAGCCTCATCTGGTCACAGAAACCCATATCATCACATGAACAAGGAAATCCTAACTTTATGAGCATGAAGCTCCCATCTGTAGACCTTTGTAAACGTGTCCTCTCATGACCTCCCAGCATCCTAGAAAGTTTTCATCCGGGTCATCATTGACCAATGCCACCTTATTGAAGAGACCCTGTAGAGTCACAGCTCCATCTTGCCAGCCTTTTCAGCCCCCGCAACCCAGAAGAGCTCCCCCTCAGGTGAGCAGCAGAGGCAGGTGGTACTGAGCAGGCCACAGGGGGATGCCTGCTTCCCGCTGGCTAGGACGCTTGAGAGGGTGAGTACTTAATTTTTCTCCCAAATCCTCAGTTCCACCTGGTGGCCATGATCCCAGTGTATATATGTCCACCAGCTGCTCCGAAGGTCCGGGGACACTGCCCCTCCCCCAACCACCACAAGGCACATGGATGTTGTTCATCATACTAGCCAAACCTTTTTTTTTTCTTTAATTATTTTTCCTCTACTGGCTATTTTGATGTCTCTTAATGTGCCTTTTTGGGGCTTGCCTGGAATGCAATGGCCATATAGTCCCCTCATCACCCACCAATGACCCTTAGCCCAAATGTATCAGTTCATGTAAACAGACTTGGAGACCTGAGAATTGTTTAAATCTTAGTGTTTTCTTTTCCTCTGGTGCTCTAGTTTAACTTTGTTTTAGATCTAAGGTGCAGGGAGCTGTCTACAAATCTCCTCTTATTCCTTCACTTCTCTGATTGTTGTATGTAGAGTGATCACATATTTACCATCCAAACAAGAATACCTTTGAGAAGCAAAGGAGGGTGGTTCTAGCTCCCGAGGAAACTAAGACAGGAGCACTCCATGAGTTCACAAGTTGGAAAAGAAAGGAGGCATTGTAATGACCACATTGGGGGCTGGGAAGATGGCTCAGTGGGAGAAAAGTGCTTGTTCCACCAGAGTTCATTCCCTTGCACCCAAGTAGAGCAGGATGCAAAGTGGCGGCTCATACATCTAAAACAGCAAAGGGAGGCAGAGCCAGGCCAGCCCCAGAGCTCAGGGGACAGCTAGATTGCTCTTCCCAGTGGCAAAACAAGAAAGACCCTTTCTCAAAGAAAGTAGGAGGAAAGGACTGACACCCCAAGGTTGTCCTTGGACCTTCACACACACATGATGGCACTCATGCATCCATATAGGCACATACATGCACACAAAATGATTCATTCATTAAGATAAAAATATATAGCCATTATGCTCGCTGGGCATGGTGGTGCATGTCTATAATCTCAGCACAAAGGAAGCTGAGACAGGGCAGCTGAGGTTTTAGGCTAGCCTGGGCTATTCTATAGCAAGGCCCTGTTTCAAACAAACAATTTTACCAAACAGCAAAAAATGACAAAAAAATAATCATTATAATGCTGACTATGAACCAGGCCCGTTGCAGGGAGGCAGGACGTGCAGTCAGTCATACAGTCCCCTGCTTGAACTGAACATCTGTCCCTGGGCCTTCTCTAAAGGATCATTCTATTGGTATGGTTTGCTTGTATATGTTCTTATTAAATGTTTATTTTTGTTTTATGTGCATGCATGCATTTTTTTGAAGTAGGGTCTCACTATAGTCCAGGCTGACCTGGAACTCATTCTGGAGTCCCAGGCTGGCTTTGAACTCATGCTGATGCTCCTACTTCTTCCTCCCAGGAGCTAGGATACACATCAGGCTACATGCATGCATTTTAAATGTGCATAAATGATGAAGTCGGGCCTAGTGGCTCAGTCCTGTAATCTTTAGTACTTGGGAGGTTAAAGAGGATCGCCATGACTTTGAGGTCAACTTGGGATATAGAGTGAGCTCCAGGCTAGTCTGGGCTAAAGTGAGACCCTACCTCAAAAAGATTAAACAATCACAAAATAAATATGCACAGATGAAATTTTGTTAGAGCTCTACCATATTCCTTCCGTTTTTAAAAAATATTTTATTTATTTATTTTCAAGCAGAGAAATACAGGGGGAGAGAGAGCACCAGGGCCACCACCTTGTGGGTCTGGCTTATGTGGGTCCTGGGGAATTGAACCTGGGGCCTTAGGCACTGGAGGCAAGTGCCTTAACTGCTGAGCCATCTCTCCAGCCCATTCCTTTCGTTTTTGCCAGTTAGCTCTGTTCATGTTTATATCTGATCAGTTGCTTCTAAAGGATGTGTAATTCCCACACAGTACAGCCACCACATTGACATAAATACCCGCCCCCTTGGAGATGGGCACCCAGCTTGCCCAGTCTCATCCTGTCACAGGTGATGCCATCATACTCCTCTGTTCTCAGAGTCTTCTGTGTGACAATGGTTTGGGGATCTCAGCAACGGGGTGGCCAGCCTGCCACTGAACTGGAAGGACAAACAGGTTCCTGTCCTCACTTGCCCAACTCTTTGTGGATTCGAGTGTAGATTTCACCATTAATCTAATGGGGACACCCAGAGAAGAAAAGGTTGGGGAGGGGAAGTCAGGGGTGGGCCTCCACTTGGGGGGAACACAGAAGACAGAATTGATGGAGTGAGGTGAGACCCGAGTGGCGGGAGAGACAATGTCAGTGCAGTCACCAAGCAGAACCTTGGCTGCTATCATCTACTTCTGTGACTTTAGCATCTTGTCCACACTCAGGATCAATTTCCTCACATGTGAACTGGGCCTCATGAGTCCCTGGCTTGGCAAGTTGTAACTTGTTTCTGTATTGAGAACAGGAGAAACACACACCATGTCTGTCTCTTCTTCCCTAACTGCTAGTTTTAGCAGCACTTGTCAGAGTTTGTGACAACACTGTCATTTGCATGATTATCTGATTATCACCTGTATCTTCCAGTGAGCACTATGCTTCCCTGGGCAAGGGCCTTACTTGTTGCCTAAAGTTTCTGTCTGGATGTTCCCAGATTCCTGGTGTCTTATTCAAAATTGGAAAAGACACTCAGGAAAGGCAGTGTGACAGTTTCAGGCAAGCTCCATGTACCCCCTCCCCTTGGGTGGGAGGTGTCTCTAGCCAGAGCCCAAACCTAGATGCAAAAACTGATTGGTCAGGTATAGACCAATCAGCTATCTCTCTGACTTACCTAGTGGAAGCTTTAAAAGCTTCCCTAAAACAAAGGCCAGTTTCTTCCACATGGCATCCTAGAAGGACTTTCACTTTCCAGGTAAGGTGACCACATGAACCTTTTTTCTCATGATGGGAGCCCTCTATTATCTTTCTTTTCCTGCCTGTTTAGTTAAACTGCATAGATTTTGACTCAAACCTCTCCCACGTGTTCTCCCCACACTGGAGGCTGGAGAACTCTGTAACTCCCCATGTTCCCTTAAATAAACTCTCCCACTATACCTTAATATCTGGTTGTCTGTGATTTTAATTCTTTAACTTTGTAGACGAGAATTTGGTACTCCTTAAATTTTGGGGTGATTTGGAATTTTTTCTGGGCATTATCTAAATTCTAATCCTCAGCTCACCCTGCTACAGTAGTGAGAATTTGGGGGAAGGAGGAGCCAGTCTCTAAGGGCACAGTTGGGGTGGTTCTCTGGTTCAGCTAACAGGTCCAAGCTACAGAACATTTGCTCGTGTGTTTGTGTGTGTGTGTGTGTGTGTGTGTGTGTGTGTGTGTGTGTGTGCGCGCGTGCGCGCACGCGTGCGTGCAAGCTCTCCTGCGATGCAGCTGACTTTCATATATGCACAGCCAGTTATGTTCAGGCAGAAGATGGCAAATAGGGCATTCTCCCTGAAAGTTCACGTACAGGACATCATTTGCCCTACTGGACATGCACTCAAAACCAGTCCAGGCTGGAATGTCCCCTCTCTTGCTATTGGGGATGTATCTGGGAACATACTTGAATAGAAATTGACCACAAATCGGGAATAACTAGTAGTTTCTAGGTGTGGAGAAACATCCCACTAGAGGGGATATAGGTGCAGCTTCATGCAAGCAGTGGTCCTGGCTTGCCGATCATGTGCTGACTGCATTGTGGGGAAAGGGTGTGTTCCCATTGCTGAGGTCTTCTCTATGCTAGCCTGCCTCAAACTTGTCACTTCATCCAGGCCACCTAGCCCTGTGCTGAGAACAGAGGAAGCCCAACACATAGTGCTGAGTGACTTCCCAGATGGAGCAAACTGTTAATAGCAGAGAGGGAAGAAGGATATGGCTACATCTATCTGGAAAGCTTCTTAGAGGAGGTGGTATAAGGTGAGAGAGATGGAGAGAAGGGACAGCCGTAAGGAGAGTGCAGAGACCAATGAGCACAGGCTTCACATATCATGTGACATCTTCATCAGGAAATAAAATAAGCAAAATGAGAAATTAAGAAAGAGCTGGGTGTGGTGGCACACACTTTCAATCCCAGCACTCGGGAGGCAGAGGTAGGATGATTGCCAAGTTCAAGGCCACTCTGAGATTACATAGTGAATTCCAAGTCAGCCTGGGCTAGAGTGAGACCCTACCTCAAAAAACCAAAACAAAACAAAAGAAATGAAAAAGAACAATGTTTAGGAGGCCACTTTAGACAGAAGACAATGATGGCTTGAATGTAGTGACAAGACGATAAAACAAAAGTGGATGCATGTGGGATGCATTTGGGGGCGAGGAAGATCAGCATGCTGACTGACTTCGTGCACAAGGAGCAGAGGACATGAATCAAGGCAATGGGATGAGGGTGGTGCCTCTGACTCGGACAGGGGAAGTAGGGGCAGAGGAATTGGGTGGGTGGAGATTGGTAACAAACAGGTCCAGTGTTAACACATTAAGAAGTATGAGGCCTGGAGAGATGGCTCAGCTGTTAAAAGTGCTTACTTGAAAGCCTGTTGGCCTGGGTTCAATTCCCCAGTACTCACGTAAAGCCAGATGCACAAAGTGGTGCATGCCTCTGGAGTTCATATCCAATGGCAAGAGGCCCTGATATGCCCATTCCTTCTCTCTCTCATGAGAAAGTAAGTTAGCTAGATCAATCCAAGACTACAGGACAGAGGCCTCGGTTTATTTGGAGTAGCAAGATCTAGAAGGTACTCCTAATTAGCGATGGTCTTAGGTAGATTCCCAGGGTAATAATGTGCTAGGATTGCAGGTGAAATTGCAAAGCACTTCAAGGGGTTCTGCTGCAGAGCAGTTTTCGAGGGGTCTCCTTGTTTCTATAAGAGGAAGAGGAAGCATTAAGTCTCTTGTAAGAGTGATCCAGTAGCCAGCTGCTTGGAGAGGCAGATGGAAGGTCAATGGCTGGGCAAAGTCCTTGACACAATGGGGAAGACAGGACTGAGAGATGGGGCTATCTATGAAGGGACCACCTTCCTACTCTGGCCCATCTTGTGACTGTGGTTGGAGGAACACAAAGCCCTTTCCCACAGCCCCTCTGGTCTCAGTGAAGAGAAGGGTGAATCCAACCACAAAGCATATAAAGAACCTTTCCATCTTCTTGTTCTGCCAGTGCCAACATGGGGTTTGCCCCAGTGCTCTCAGACCTGGGTATAGTTGCCCCTGCGGTGCAAGAATTCCAAGTACATGAAAAGGAACCATTTCTATTGTGTGTTTCTTTTAGAAATAACAAAATCTTTCCAAACCTCTTTACCAGGAGACTTCTCTCATTTCTCTTTAGCAATCAGCAAAACTTCAGCACATGTCTGTGCCTAACCCAGGCTCTGGGAATGGAACAAGACACATATCGAGATGATATCCCAGAGTCTCTGAACTTGGCTGCAAACCCAGCCCATTCCTGGGTCCTTAGTTATAGATGAGAAATTGTGATTGTGGGAAAAGGTTTGTCTATTGGAAGTCCACACATCCATACCTGTTTACATAGGCCTCCTGTGTTAGGATTTGTTGTAGTTACATTCAGGTTGCTGGCACAAGGAACCCAACCGAAAGTATCTGATGGGAGGAAAGTTTTTTTTTATTTTGGTTTACAGTCACGAGGCATGCTGCTGCTCCATAATGGCAGGAGATAGCTTGGCATGAACGTAGGTTACACATCACCTCTGTCACAGCAGGTGGAAAGCAGCAGCAGGAGAGGGAGCCATGCTAACACTGGAAGCTAGGCCCAATAAACCCCAAGGTCCACCCCAGGGCACACCTCCTCCTCCAGCAAGGCTCCACCACCCAAACTGAGGACCAAGCATTCAGAACACATGAGTTTATGGGAGACACCTGATTCAAACCACCACAGGGTTCTCAGGGAACAGAACAGACAGAATGAATACATATTACAAAGGGGATGTATTAGATCCGCTTACATGGCACAGGCTGGGAAGTCCAACTATGGCTGCACACGGAAAGGCTGAGAACCCTAGCTCAGTCCATTTGAAAATTGATGGCCCTGCACTCCCAATCTGGCACTGAAGGCTTGTAGGATTCCTGGAGAGCCTCGGCCCTTCAGTCCACACTAGAAGGCCAAAGAAGCTGGTTCTGGTGGCAATAAAGGCTGGCACCATCAGTGACAACAAAGGGAAAGACACATTCATCACCCAGAGGGAAGACAGGCAGTGGACAGCACTTTTTCACCCATGGAAGTCTTTTTATCTGTGCTGCCACTCGAAGGGCTGTTCACTCTGGGGGACCGGATTTCCCCTTCATTTAATTCCTCCTGGAAATGTCCTCTGAACTACACCCAGATGCACATCTCTACTTGATTCCTGACCCAATCAAGTTGACCATTGAGATAAACCATCAGGCTCTTTACCAACTCTCCCCCACCCCTCCCTACTTACGTGCACTGTGTAATTTTACATATGGATGTCTACAGACAAGCCAAGGTAGTGGAATACCATCCTTGCTCTTCACTCTTACATCTGACATAGAGATAACCATTGTGCATCTTGTGAAGCAGCTGAGGGCTAAGTGAAGCCAATGTGTTAATAAAGACGGGTACGCAAGATAACTGTTGTTATGATTGTAGACTGTACATCCATGGCTCTCTCCTCATAGAGCATCACCACTAATTGCACATTGGTTCACATGTGTTGGATGAGTATAATTTTAAAACTATTTATAGCTATTGATTTCTACTCACGTCCATGAGTCTACACCTAGAGATACATAACTTTGTTTCCAACACTGCGCAGAAACATGTGCATGCCTGTGACCCTGGCCATGTGTCTTTCTGACAGCTATCACACAAGCAATACATAGACACAGAGTCTCTGTCAGGTACTCAGGCATAGCCCTGCTTCTGCTTATATAAATGACAGGTGCACTGCTCTAGATCCTCTGAGATCAGATCAACTGTGCAAGGATTTTATTCGGATAAGCACCTACTAAAAGGCAAATGGGGAACAAGCAGTGGAAGACCGGAAGAGCTTCCAGACTGTCCAGCAAGGCTGACATGAGCTAAGGAAGGAAGGTAGGTTGGTTGGGGCATCTTCCTGGGATTCTACGCAGCATAAGGAAGCTTTGGCAAGGTCATCGAGGCATTCAGCAAGCCTGTCCTAGGAACAGGCATCCTTTTTTTTTTTTTTTTTTTTGAAGCAGGGTTTCATGTAGCCTAAGCTGGCTGGGAATGACCTTGAACTCAGGATATGCTCCCCCACACCCTGCTTCTTCCTCTGAACTCCTAGGATTACAGTATGTGCCACCCAGACCAGAAGTCTGTGCCTGCTAAGCAAGCATTCTACCAACTTCATTGTATTCCTAACTCAGGAAGGGACTTCTCTTAGCCCCTTCCTGCACTCAGTCAACTTCTGGCTTCCAGAACCCTACAGGAGTGTGGCCTGGCCCAAATGACGACATGGATGTCAGAGATGCTCTAGAGCTCTCATTGCAGTGGGGGTAGGGAATGTTCTCCTGACCACCGTATGAGATAGGATTTCCTGGTCTGTGGTTATTCTTGGTGGTGCCTCTGCTCAGGCTGTCCCTGATGCTGGTGTCTCATGAAGGCTAAGGCATTGGCTGTCCATGAGCTGGGCCTGGACTCTGCCCCAGGCCAGTCCTGGGGAGCTGTGCCTAAGCTTATTACTCCTGCCCTCAGCTTCTCGCATGAATGGTCTCCTTATCCAAGAATGGGAGAAGAGAGTACCATCTAGGGCAGGGTGGGGCGACAACCCTCTCTGGAATTCTTCATCATGTCTTCCTCTCCCTGAGGTCTATGACTTCCTTGATAGCAGTCCACTTGTCCAGTCCTGATCGCAGGGATCAACAATGGCCAACCAGGCCACTGACTGTGGAACTCACCTTGTGCTTCAAGGCCAAGTCCCACAGATAAAATTGTGGGATCTGTGATGGCCCAAGCCCATACTGTACAGATGAAAGTCTTATTTATGTGAAAGCTATATCTGTAGAGGGAGCAATAAACCGCAAAGCAAAGTATGAAGGTTTGCAGCAAATGCTATAAAGTTTTATATTCCTGAAAACTAGGGATAAAAGATCTAACCATTTAAGACAAAGTGGATAAAAGGGGTTTCCATGCGATTGTAAAACAGCCTTATAATAGTTAATTGCTAGTTTCTTATTACAACAGAGACAGTCAGAATAGACTTTAAAAACCCAGCTTTGGCAAGTGAGAGGAAGGAGAAAGGAGACAAGAGGAAGTGACCTACTAGAAAGGTCTAGGCCAAGTTCCAGCTGTTCTCAGAGGAGGGGCCATTGTCACTCATAGGAGCCTACCCTACCCTGTCTAGGTAGTTAAGGCTGGTTGCTGCCCAAGTCTGCTCCAAATGCTCATTTCCAGTTCACTGTCACTTCTCCTCTCTGGATTATAGTGTCTTATTATGTCCAGAGCAAGAACACCCTTTAACCCTGCCAGTATCAATATTGAGTCTCTGTGACCCCCTCAGTGTTTCCATAGTCCGGGTGCTGTGCTGGCAGCTCAGGTGACAGGGAGAGTAGAGGATCGTAGAGAAGACAAACTGGTTCATAGAGGTTGGGAGCCTGTGCCCAGCTCAGGACTCAGTGCTGGTGAAACACAGTGCAGTTCCAGCTGTCTGAGCTCATTTTGGAAGAAACAACTCCAGACCAGCTATAACACAACGCAGAAGTTCCTGGGGAAAGGATGCCTTCGTTTTTATTTATCTTTGCATGTGTGATGTGTATGGCATGTGTATGTGTATGTACAGATGTGGCCCCATGCATGGCTCTGCCCTCTTTATCACTCATCTGTGTATTCCCTTGAGACAGAGTCGAGGCTTGCCATTTTTTCATGAGCTCCAGAGATTCTCTGGTCTCTGCTTCCCACAAGACTAGAGTTACAGACATTCATGGCCTTGCCCAGCTGTTTATTTGGGTGCTGGAGAATTAAACTCAGGCCCCCATCTCAGGACGCCTCTTAAAGATCTCAGGATGATCAGTGAGAAAGGAACTTCAGGACCTCCAGGGGCCATCCAGCCTCCTTGAGGCCTCTCCAACCCACATCCTATGCGTGTCCTCCTAGCTCCCCACCTTGGATCTCGGAGATGGGAGAGCTCAAGTGCAGATGGGAGATCGGAAACAGCCTTCACTCTGCCTGACACCTGTCTTACCCCATTCACATGCTGTCCATTGATTTGCTCACCACATGCAGCACATGGGCCACGTGTCCAGCACTGGGCGAGTGATGAACAGCATGAGAAATACCTGCCTGCAGGTACTTAGAAGCTGGGAGACAAGAAAGATGTCAAATGAATCAGAATAAATATGTGAATAGCAATTGTTGTAAGAGTGAAGGAGGGTGTTGGCCAGGAAGATACTGGGTCCTGCTGTGATAGGAGACGTGCTCCACTTGCCCCTCAGAAGACCTTCAGGAGTGACTCTGAGGGTAATTGTAAGCCTAATGACAAGCCTATAGCTGGTGGATTTGAGTTTCATTATTAAGAACCGAAAAAATTGGGGGCATGGGAGCAAAGGAGGCGGGAAGGATATGTCAGTCAAGATGAGAGAATGGGGCACAGCTAGAACCTGGGTCCCTGGTAGAGTGTCACCCAGAGGAAAAGGCAGAAGTCACTGCACCAGGGCTCAAAGGTCCTGTCGAGGTCATCCCACTCCCTCCTGCCTCCCCTGACTAAGGAAGCTGGACCAGGAGAAGGGGCCAGTATCTATGCAAAGGCCGAAAGGGAATTCATGTAAGTACCATTCATGCGAGGCCCGGCTAGCTTCGTAAGCCTTTAGTACCATCTAAATACTGCTTCCCAGGAGGATGAATGGGCCTTGGGACTGGGGGAGGCAGGGGTCCTGGCCTCCACTGTCTGTTTTCTTGTTCCATTCTCCCAAAGTGGCACAGCATTCATCACTGTGAACTCATCACACCAATGAGCATGACAGGGTTGTCAGTATTAGTTCAATAGGTCTGTGATGTGCCCCCTCCCCATCTGCTGTGTCTGGGGCATCATTGAGAGGTATGCAAAAGAGTGCACAATGCTTATGGGGGTAACCAACTGCTCTCTGATTGGACAAAAGGACGCATACAGGTTATAGGGGTAACCAACTGCTCTCTAATTGGACAAAAGGGTGCATACAGGTTATAGGGGTAACCACCTGCTCTCTGATTGGACATGGGCCTGCTCTGTGGAAGAAAATTCATGCCTTGTGCTGAGAACCATAACATAACCATATAGCTTGGAAGGTCATGGACCTTAAAGGGAAACTTTCACTGTTCTTTGGCAAAAAGGAGAGGTTGAACCTGTCAAAAAGTCTTTTAAATGAGAGAGACTAACTGGAAAGAAGGGATTCAACGGAGGGTGGATTTGGGAGTGGGAATATAAGGGTTGTGGGAGGGATTTATCATGGCTTATTGTCTATACTTATGGAAGTTTACTTTAAAAAGTTTTTAAAAACCAACAAGTGAAAAAATTAAAAGCTAAAAACAGGTCTTCTGAATGTCTATATTTATCCCCTTTGATCCATGCTTCTCTCTCTCTCTCTCTCTCTCTCTCTCTCTCTCTCTCTCTCTCTCTCTCTCTTTCCATTTCTCTCACTCTCGCTCTGCTAAAGAATCTGCTTTTTATAGATACCTGTGAATACTGGGGAGACCCAAGGCCTATCAGTATGACAAGGAAAGAAAGCTGACTGCCTAGCATGCAGTATTCATCTCTATCACACCTGCCAGGGCCCAGGAAACATCACAGAGGAAGAGGCAGATTAAATACAAGTGCTGCTCTCACTGCCAACCTGACAACCTCCTCCATAGAGATGGTTATAGACACTGAGGAGACTCAAAACTCATCAAGCAGAAAATCAGAGGCTTCTGAGAGCTCAGGACTAAAAGAGACTTTATTAGCACACCCTCCCAGGCTTAGGGGACATTGTGGAAGAGGGGGCAGAAAGAACATAAGAGCCACAGGGCGAGAAGGTGTAATCTGAGGCATTGCCATCCCCCCCACACACACACCAGAGACTGACTGGTGCATTCTTGGCTCACCTACTGATAACCCTACTAAGGAGGGCCCTCAGTGGAACAGGGGCAAGAAAAAAGTAACATAAGAGTATACTCATTGGAAATATGACCAAGTTGCAATATGTTCATATATTAAAGTTCTTGATTTAAATATATATGTATGTGTATATATATACATACTGTGATGAAATTAGAAAAGTAAACTACTAAAACTTATCATACTAAACAGTATGTGACTATAATCAGACATTACTGTTAACACTCTCAGCTAAATAGGTATAGTGTATAGTTGTTAAATTTGTATGAATATTTAATGAATAATTATATCAATAGAAAAGAAAGGCAAGAATTTTAAGTTTTCCTTTTTGTTTTGTTATAGGCACAATAGGACCTCTTGCTACTGCAAATGAATTCCAGACGCTTTCTGCACAAAGACACCTGCTCCACTTTGTGCATGTGGCTTTACATGGATACTGAGGAATCGACCCCAGGGCTGGCAGGCTTTGCAGGCAAGTGCCTTTAACTGCCAACTTCCCAGCCCTTGTATGTTTAAAGAGTCAAAATAAAGGAAAATTCTTATGTAAAGAAAGAATGGCATGTGCCGTGCTCAGAGAGCTTTGCTGATATGATGGGTTGACAGATGCTGTGATGAGCTGACTTTTGGTGATCTGGTGGCCCACTGTCACCACAGAGATCCATGGAAAAGAAAGAGGGAGCCACGACAATCAACAGGAGCTGTGATGAAGGAAAGAATGGGAGAGAGAGGAAGAGGGAGGAGACGAGGCAGGAGAAGCATTTTGAACCTGAATTTGAAGATAGGAAAGAGCCCCTGAGCTCCTCCGGTAAAGGCAGAGTCAAGTTCTCTTAGAGCTTCCAGAAGCTCAGCACACTCCTTCCATTTCTGTCCTGTAGGATGTCAATGCCAAACACAGCTCTCATCCAAAGGGAATCATTCATTCCAAGGCAAATATGAGTGGCCATGGCCCAGACACAGGAATTCAGCTCATCCAGATGCTATGTTCCACCATGGGAATGGTTACATGAACTAGAGTCACAGAGCAAAAGATAGCTGCTTACCAAATACACTGTTGGGGACATCAGGTGGGCAGGGTAGAGGCAAGTGGGAAGTCTCTGCTATGAGCCTCAGATGCTCTCTGATGCCATTCTTAGCTTTGCTACATTAATACACTCCAAAGCTTTTACCAGATAGTCACGGGATGTTAGATGAGATCAAAGGTGAGAAGTAAGTGGCTATGCAAGGGATCAAAGATAGCCCAGGGTCACCAAAGTTCTAGTCAGTCTGCAGGATCTTCAACACGGGTGTAGCTTCTTCAGGGAACTTCTTTTCTCTAGGACTAACGGGATGACAGTAAATGCGTGTGTTAAACTCACAGCAGAGGCAGGAAGCATGCAACCAGAGGAAGCAAGCATGTGGCTGGTATATGTCCAGGCTGGGTCATGTATGCAGGAACCTCAGGGGCCCAAGAATCAGTGTGAGCACAGTTGTGTGACAGAATGGTGTTGGGGTTTGGAGGGATTTATTTAGGAGGGGCGGTAAGAAAGGGGGCCAAAGAATGTTTTGTGCAGGTCCTTCCATAGAACTTCCGGACTTTGCTGCCACCTGCTGGACGGAATCTGGATGACAGGGTTGTGGCTGTCTTGCCCAGAGATTGACATCTTGGGGTGGGGGGTGGAGGGGGCGCTTAGGATGGATTCTTCTTTCAGAGCCCCGAGTGGTGGGTTCTTCTAGTTCAATCAAGTGCATTCCCAGGATCCCATAGTCCCCGGAGCCATACTCATGACTGTCTTTCTTCTCTTTACTGACACTGGGACACAAGCATTGCTTAGCAGAGGGCTGGCCAGGAGCCTCACGGGCCCCCAGAATGTGCCAACTTCTCCCAAGATGTCCTAGAGAAGGAGCTTAAAACTGAGGATTGGGGGCCGGGGGGGGATGCAAAGAACCGGAATAATTTGCAGAGGTGAGGGAGAACCTAGTAAAGGGGAAAAGCGACGTAAAGGGCAGGATCTTTAGCCCCCTCTGGGCTATAGTGGGTGCACTGCTCATTGGCCCTGCTAGTCCCCCCAAATGAGATAAAGACAAACCATCACACCTACTAGGGTCAGTTTCAGTGGTTCCAACTGTGATGTGAGCCGACAAGTAAGGACTAACATCATGCTACAGCCTTGTGAATTCCAGGGGCTTTTCTGCATTGGGATCACAAGGACCCCCAATACTATGTAAGCCCCACTTCTAGATGAGCAGATGGAGGCAAAGGAGAGACAAGAGTTTGTCATTTTCACAGCGGACCCATGATAGGGCTGGATTTCACATCTCAGAATCTCAAACTCCTCATGACACTCATTATTCCCAAAAAACTATGCCTCAGAAAGCAATGGGTGACCAGACATCGGGCTCTAGATTTCTTCTTCCTAAGAGCAAGCACTCTAATAGGAAACTGGGCCAGATCTGTCCTTCCTGGCTGCCCTTTTCCAAGCTCTAGTCACAAAGGCCTTTCTTTAAAAGGCTTCTAGAAAATGAGATTCCATTTCTTCCCTTCCAGACTCCTGATCTAATTCATGATAAAAACAGTCTTGCCAGGAAGTTCTTCCTCCAGTCTAACTGACATACTTCTTTCAGATATGAGAGGGGGGAGAGGGGAGAGAGAAGAGAAATAAGAGAAAGAGAAGAGAAAATGAGAATGTGAGAACAGCTTCTATTTCAGGGTGGTGTGTTCTTGGTCCCTAAAACCAGGGTTGAATTCTCTAACCATGACAATCATGGGTGGCCAATCACAAGCCTCAACGGGATAGCTTAAATTATAGAGGACCAAGTTAGCAAAAAGAAAACCAACCAACTCCCAGCTGATAAGCAATTAGATGCCATTTGTGTGTATTGGTGGGGCTCCCTCAACCTCTCGAAGGTCAGGGTGCCCAGTGTGGCCAGGGAAGGAGGCCAATGAGTTGGTGTCCTGTCAGGGCAATTGGATCAGACCATTGGACCCTTCATTCACCCCCTCCCTGGCAATCAAGGGAGAAACTGTCCTCTCTTGCCCAACACCCCTCCTTGAACGCCCAGGCGGGAGGCAGAGGGAATGATTAGCATGGGGCATTGTCCCCAGATAATGGGCCCCAGCTGCCTCATGAAAGAAGAGACAAAGCGCCTGGCGGCTCCACTCGCATTATCCCCTTGTTAAATCTCTGTTATTAGATTAGATTCAAAATGTATTGATTCGGAGGCTGGAGGAGGAGGAGGGAGGAGAATCTGGCTGGTGAAGACTGTACAGCACTTCCCCCTCCTGAACCAACCAGGAAACTTTCCTCTGTGTTCCCTCATCGCAATCTCTCTGAATCCAGTAGCTGGATTCCCTGTCCCAGGCACTCCTGGAAGCCACTGCATAGCTACTCCTGGGAATGCCTTTGAGATCCTTGAGCCCAGGTGCCATTTCAGAAGGTGGATTCCTTCTTGGGATACAGCAGACTCCAGCGGCACAGGCCAAAGACTCCCAGAGGGCTGGAGGGGTTCAGGTCCAGTGCTTTCGACACCTCTAAGGAGGCTTTTTAAAGAGAAATGACTGCAAACGCATTGAGAAGCAGGGTGGGTGAGAAAAGGCCCTGAAAACCTGGAGCTCTTGGAAGGTGAGGAGAGGAGGTCAGGAGGGGTGCAGAGAGGGGAGTTCTGCATTTGAGGGACTCCAGAGCCTCAGACCATTCCTCTGTGCTTAGGACAGAATCTGAGGCAGTGGGACCACGAGGTAAGAGAGGGACGGCTCTTAGAAGCTGCTTGTGCTAAAAGGCCTGGACTTTTTTGGGCCCACAGGATGGAAACCTCACATCATGCCTTCATTTTGTGTCTGTCTCCTTTACACTGAGCTGCCTGATTACCTCTGTAGGTGCCCATGTTAATTATTCAAGGAGTGTCTGCCTACCCTTGCTCATCTCCCTTGAAGACTGAAGGCACAGAGATAAATCATTGTCCTAAAACTATAGTCACCTTAGATTCCAGGAAGAAGAACACTTCACAGGGTGGACCACCCCTCACATGAAGGTAATGAGGGCAAGTTATCTCCTGAGAAGCATCTTGTCCCCTCAAGCAATAAGGAACTCTTTAGGCAACTTTGCAAGACCAGAGCTACACAATGATGGGCAGAAGCCGCACCAGGACTACTTTATGAGGCAGAGCTATTGCCTATTGCCCTAAATTTTCTTTTTTCTTTTAAGCATAAGGCTCATGTCGATACCCCAAAGATGAAGCACTTGGGACAATGCTTCCCAGTGTGACCACATTGAATGTAGCTCCTCTCTCTGCTTTTTCACCATTACCCATCCTAGTACATCACTAGTACTGGGACAGGTGGCCAAGTCTAGCCTGTGTAGGGCTTTTGTCCTAAAACCTGCAGTTATGAGATGAGGGGAGAAAGCAGGTTCCCAAAAGTGTCCAGGTAAACTTCAGGTGTGTCAGGTACCCCAGACAGAGCCAAGATATCCTAGGACACAACCTTAGATCAGTCTCCATGAACAGGAGCTGGTACAGTGGGGGAATGTCTGGTCTTGTGCCTCAGTTTCCCATCCCTAGGCAGCATGGCCCAGATGTCAAATGATGTGGCTAGTGGAGCAGGTCATGTTCCAGTGGTGGCTCTTTCCTGGGTGGTTAATTGGCTGCTGCAATGCTGGGCTCTGTTGCCCCATTGATTGTGGGTGAAGGGTGGGTGGGAGGAGATGAAGAATCAATAAATTGATGAGTGTCTTACTAGTTCTCTGGTCAGACACTTTGCCAATAGCCACCTACTTAATGGCCAGTGATGCATTCACTGTCTACCTTCCTGTCCCTGTGGCCAGAAACAGCATGACTGGCCCAAGCAGTCCTTGTAGGTGGGGTGGATTTTGGTTCTAAGTCTGGGCTCCAAACAGTGGACTATAGGATCCAACCTGGGTGAGAAGAGACAAAGAGTTCTCGCCTTTTGCCTAATCTTGCTCAGCCAAAAGCAACACTGGGGAACGTGGACCAGTCCCCAGGCACACTATCTCCTGTTTGCTAAAAGACCCCGATTGCTATCCATCAGCAAAGCAAAAATAAATGTAAAAATCCCTAAGTCATATCAAAAGCCTGTGTGCCTGAGGCGGGAGCTGACAGATGAGACCTCATTCCCAGTTCACACCAGCAGCCAGTTTGAATCCAAGGACCTCCTTCTGTATGCTGTGATGCTTTGTATGTAAAATGTCCCCCATAACCTCACTTGTGTGGGATTAAGCTTCCTACTTAGTCCCCAGGCTGGTGGAGTCTTTTGGAGCAGAACCTTGCTGGAGGAGGTGTGTGGCCAGGGGCAAACCTTAGGGTTGATTAGTCTAGCCTACTCATGTTCAAAGCCAACTCTCACTCGCTGCTCTCTATCTCTGTTGTAGATAAGTGACCCTGTGAGCTGGCTGCCATGCTTTTCTCACCATGATGGAACTTCCCCTCAAAACTGTGTGCTTCGGCACTTCCTACTGGAGGGAATAGCGAACCAAGAAAGGAGCACTTGTGCAATGGAGGAGCCAAAGCCTGGGGGAGGCAATCAAAAGCTTTTAAATTTGGCCAAATAATCCACTCAGTGAAGGGGAGCCCTTAACTGGAACTGAAGACTTAGGGCGACATGCACTGGGAGCCGGACTCTTGGGCCCCCAAGGAGAGATGCACTGTGCGAGCAGTTGATGGAGAGGCTACTAAAAGTAGAATCTAGCTAATTCAGAAATGTGTATCTCTGTTAACCTATACTGACCTCATTCTCCAATGGAGATTCTGTTTGTATCTTTCAGAATGCTGTGTCTCATCCAACCCTACCAACGAACCGCAGGCCGATAGCTGACATCTGGGCAAGAGATGAGCCACCCCAGACATACAGTGGAGGATCCATATGGAACCCCGCAGATAATGATGGGATGAACAAGTGACCCATAGCCACAGCCAATCAGTCAAGACAGGATAAGTCAGTGAGACAGATACAAATGATTTTTGACACAACCTAAAGCAGAAGTACAGAGACCCCTAAGTTCTCAACAATAAAGCAGCCTTAATACTTACCTACCATGACTCAGGGAAAGATTATGAGAGCTGTGGTGGGGGAGAATATCCAGAGACATGGCCCCCCTCAGTAACAACATACTAGGGCCAGCAGAACCGGCTGACTCCTAGGCTATCCATGGTCCCCTGCCCCATGGACTGATCCAGACTGCCCACGGAGGAAGATATCCAGCTGACTGGGGACAGGGAAGAGGGACATTGGGGAAACGGGGATAACAATTCATTGTTTGCCCATTAAATAATTTAACTCATTATGGACAATAAAAAAATAATAAAATTAAATTAAATTTAAAAAAAAACTGTGTGTTTCGGGCTGGAGAGATGGCTCGGCAGTTAAGGCTCTTGTCTGCAGAGCCTAACGACCAGAGTTCATTTCCAGACACACAAAGTGGTGTATGCATCTGGAGTCCATTTACAGTGGGTAGAGGTCCTGGCACACCCATTGCCTCTGGCTATTTCTCTTCTATCTCTCTGCTTTCAAATAAATAAAATTATATTCAAAAAAATCTTTGAGCCTGAAATAAACTCTTTCTGCCTTCTTCTTTTCCTCTCAACAAGAAGGTAACTGTTACAGGAGCTCTGGGTGAGAATCAGCTAAGGGGAGTTAAACCAGGCAAGCCCCTTCTAGGCTCTTTCAGCTGCAAAGATCCCAAGGGCCCAAGTTCTGTTCTCTACCAAGCCTCCTGGGTGGTTTATGAGTTAAAATTGCAGATTTTGGGGTTAGGGAAATGTATCATTTCAAAGGTTCATATCTTGTCTCTTTATTGTCTGGCCTGAAGCAGCTGGGAGGCAGTGGAACTATTAGACCTTATTTCAAACATTTCTGTGAGGTCCAATCCCCATAGCTTGGTAGCATTTAACTCTCCTCCACCATGCTTTACTCGGTGATAGACAGTCTACAGCAGGTAGAGGATAAGGCTGGAATGAGTTGGAAGACATTCCTCTTCTGGATGTTTGTTAGTGGGTGAAATGGAGGCGTCAGGGTGTTCCTTAGTCTTAAATTCTGCTGGCTGGAATAGGTAACCAGGGCATGATAACTAAGATACAAGAGCATTATCCAAACTCCATACCTCTTAATAGACCTGCTTTATGGTGGATGGACCAGGGAGTGGCTGCTGAAATTCCCCAGAGGAGATATGTCAATCCAAGCCCTGTTTTCTTGCATTTTCTAAGTGTCAAACCAGCGGGCACTGGCCATGGTGCTGAAAGTATTATCTTTATGGCAAAAGCAAGATAAAAGCATGAGCTCAGAACAGCAGGGCCATGTGGACCAACCATCCAATCGTCTTTCCAGGGGGAACAGAACTGATATTACCTTTATTGTCTCACTGTAAAATGTTCATGGCCCTCAGTAACAACACACTTGGGTCAGGAGAACCCAGCTGAATACTAGGCTATCCATGGTCCCCTACCACAAAGACGGATCCAGACGGCCCACAGAGGAGGATATCCAGCTGATTAGGGATGGGAAGGGGGGGCAATGAGGAATTTGGGAAAACAACTCATTGTTGGCCCACTAAACAATGTAACTCATTATGGACAATAAAAAAATATTCATGGCCTGACCTTCAAAGTGTAATCGCTCTACTGTTGTTTCTCCATAATGGCTACCATTTCAATTCCTTGTTACCTGGTCCAGGAAGTGTCCAATGATTGAACAAGAAATTTTCAAATCTTATTTCTAGCAGTAATACAAAACTGCTCCCTCCACCCTCCAACCTTTACATGAAGATGCTGACAAAGGCCAAGATTAGAGTACACAATGGCATTGCCTTTATTACCCTCCCCCACCTCACCAAAGATGGAGCATGAGTGCTAGGGAAGTGGCCACAAGTGAAGGAGCTCTATAAACCTAATGCAGAACTATCAGGCACCTGTGGTAGAACTGGTTTTGCCTTTGATCTAAAAACTAGTTTGATGAGCAGAGTTCCAAGGGCCTCGTTCCAGGATGTGCCAAAAGGGAAAACTGAGGCCTGACTGATAGATGAGTAAGAAAAGAGGATGCTGGGGTTTCTCTTGATCTAAGATAACATGTTTTAAAGCCATAATGGGCATCTGCGAGTGAAGGGGGGAGGTTGGATCTTGAGCACTAAGTGTTCAGACCCTGGTTCAGGATTGCTTAAATTGGTATTGGAAACAGAATGAAGGATCTAAACAGAAATCCTCCATTCTCATCCTAACCATTCCAGTGCCCCCTCCCTGCCAGCCTGTGCCCACTCAGGAATAATGCCAGATGGACCACAGCGTGACCAGGGTGATGCTGTAGGCCAGCACTGCCAGCAAATAGATGCGGAAGAGCAGCCTGTCCAGCACAGAACCCACACGCAGCCAGTCCCGGGCCACCTCTCGGATGTCATCCCGCTTCTCCAGGATGTGTCGGATGGTGGACAGCTCTTGCAGCAGTCCATGCACTGCCAGTGAGGCCTGCCGTGGTGGTGGGGGAGGGCTGTCTCTGCCCTTCAGAGTCTTCTCCAAGTCCTGAGGTCCCCCCACATGGCTGCAATGGTTTCCCATGGCTGGAAGAAGAGTGAGCATTGGTAAAGGAGGGAGGCCAAGAACGTGGGGAGACAAGAGACCCACTCGCTCTGTCTATGTGTGTGGGAGTGCAATGTGTGTGTGGGTACACTTGCGTGTGTGTGCACACGTGCACACTTGCATGTGGAGGCTAGATGTTGATGTCAGGAATCTTCCTCATTGCAAGATTACCCCAATTTACTTTTTTGAGACAGGGTCCTTCATTGAACCTAGAGCTAGCTGGTTGCTAGCTGAGCTAGCCAGGAAGACCTAGGGAGCCACCAGTCTCTTGTCTCCCCAGTGACAGGATTACAGGCACGTGCCACCACACCTGGCATTTTTACACAAGTGCTAGGGATCCAAACTCAGGTCCTCATTCTTGCACAGCAAACCCTTTATCCACTGTGTTATATCCCCAGCTCAGAAATTTTAATTATGAACAATTTCAGACATAAAAAGTTAGAAAATAGCTTATATCATATCTGCATATGAACCATGCAACATAAATAACTAAGGAAGGCAATATGATTAGGATTCCTGTGTGCCCCTCCTACATCACATCCTCCACCCATCATCCAAGTCTCTACTGTCATCATAAAATTACTTTCATCCTTCCTGTCCATTTTGTAATTCTATGGGTTTTCTTCATCAATCTGACACCCATTGTTTCACTTGATCCTTCAACAGCCCCACAGGGGAGGCAGAGGAGGGATGATTCTTCACTTTTCCTTACAGTGCTGAAGCTCAAAGGGGATAAGATATTAGTAAAGCTAGCACACTATGAGTGATAAGACGGCCAGGGATGACTATCTGGACTCTGGGACTCTGTGGAGGGTGGCCAGAGCCACTGTCCACTCCAGGATGCCAGGTACTTCTAGATCAGGAACTACCCCTTTAGAAATGACTCCTTTGGGGCTGGAGAGATGGCTCAGCGGTTAAGGCACTTGCCTCCAGTGCCTAAGGCCCTGGGTTCAATTCCCCAGGACCCACATAAGCCAGACCCACAAGGTGGTGGCCCTGGTGCGCTCTCTCTCTCTCTCTCTCTCTCTCTCTCTCTCTCTCTCTCTCTCTCTCTCTGCTTGAAAATGAATAAATAAAAAATATTTTAAAAAAAGAAATAACTCCTTTGCCAAGTGAAATCAGGCCCATGCCTGTAACTAGTTCACCAGCTCATGAAATGTACTTGGATGGACCAGAAGTCTTCTGGGAAAGGCCTTCCAGGAGCAAGGATGGAAAGAGCCTAGTGGAGAGGAATGATTACGGACAGGATCTTCAGAGCTGGGATGTTCTCAGTCGTGCTTGCCTAGCATGAACAAAGCCTTGTGTTGGATCCCCAGTCATGGTGGCACATACCTGTCACCTGAGAACTTAGGGGTAGAGGAGGAGGATCGGGTGTTCAAGGCTAGCCTTGGCTATAGAGTGGGTTTGAAGCTTTCCTGGGTGACATGAGACTGTCTCAGATAAATAAATTAATTAGTTAATACAAAGACCCACAGCCTTTGAATTGGACAGGACAGACATTGAACCTCTCTATGCCTCTGTTTCCTGATTTGAAACGAGACTCAACTGCATTCAGTTGTTATGAACATTCCATGTGGTCATGCATGGGAAGTGCTTCCATTGTACCTGGAACAGAATGTGTGAAAAGTAAACCAACTAAAGCACACCGCCGAACACACAGCAGCTGAAACAACCCCTCTGGAGACAGGAGCACGACAGTTAGCGTCTTTCTGCTTCACAGTTGTTTGAAATTCAACAAGAGGCAGGATCTTGTTACATAGCTCTGGCTGGCCTGGAACTCATTATGTAGACCAGACTGATCTTGTGACCTTCGCCTGCAGAGTGCTGGGATGAGAGGAGTGCACCTCCATGGTAGGCTAAGTGTTTAAAATTCAGAGGGACCTGGTTGTTGAGCTGTTTAGAATTATAATGTCTTAGAAATCTCTAGCGACAGTGTTCACCTTTACCAGGCCAGAGGCCAGTAATTACCTGCTGGGCTTACACTTGGCTTCAGGTATGGATCCCTCTCAGAGCCACTCTTGGCCTAGAGGGTTCATCTCCTGACACTTGGCCTCTAGGACTCCCACCCTTCCCATCCACCCAGGCTAATGAGAAGTGTGAAAGTGAAACAAGGGTCCAATTGACACTTTGGGCTAAAATCTTCCTGCTCCCAGCACCCAGTTTTCAGGTCCTACCCAGTATCCCTGGCATGCCATGTCCTCCAGAAATGGCCCCTGTGTGTGTGTGTGTGTGTGTGTGTGTGTGTGTGTGTGTATGTGTGTGTCTCCCCTCCCCTCTCTCACCTGAGCAGTCATCAGTCTTGGTGGCTTGGAAAGTGACTGAGGGCCTCTGGGAGGTGAGCTGTTCTCCTAGGCAAAGCAGCCGAGCAATCCTCTCCAAGACCAGGCGTCTTAGCCAGGCAGGCACCGGCTGCTGTAGGTCTTGTTTGTGTGTCAGCCGCACAATGAAGATGGTCTCAGCCAGGCTTATCACGAGCAGGGCCATGCACACCACAAAGTAGACACCTGTGGGAGTGGGGGAGAGACACACACAAAGGAACTGGAAGGGGACCAAGTCCTCCCTGGACTGATCTCTGCTTGCAGGACGCCTTACCAATGAGAGGCGTGCCGATGGCCGTGGCTGGCAGCGTGTCAGACACAATGATGAGGAAGACTGAGTAGCCCAGGAGGAGCGTGATCTTGAAGGAGACCCTCTCACCGCTGTCTGGAGGCAGGTAGAAGCCCACGATGTCCACGACCATGAGCAAGATACTGGGTAACAGCAGACTGACTGTGTAGAACAGGGGTCGTCTACGGATGACCACCTGAGACCAGGAGAGGAGCTTGAGGAAAGAGGGAACCCGTAGGCTCTGCACCTGGGAGCCACCACCCCTCACTCACTGACCTTCCAGCCTGGATGGATCAAGGAAAGAAATGGACAGAGCCCAAATCCTGTCTCCCCCTCCTCTCCTATGTATGGCCTTCCAGGGTAAGGAAGGAAGCATTCAGTTGTTTCCCCAGGTCCTTCACTGCCGTTGCAGGGGTGGACGTGGGGCTGGAATTGTCAAAAGGGCTATGGGGCTCTCAATTCTCCTTGGGTGGGAAGGTCTAGTGGTTCATGTCACCACTCTCCTCACAGCCACCCCCACTCACGTAGAACTTCATTTCTGCATAATAGTTGCTGCTTTCCATGCTGAACTCCTGAAACTGGGTCAGCACGCCCAGCAACTCCCATTCGCCCTGATTCATGAAGACGCTCTTGTCTGACTTCACTTCTTCTGGCAAGCGCCACAGGGAGATGTTGATGTCATGAACTAGGAGAGACAAGCAAGGCCAGCTTTGAACTCCAGGCATTGGACTCCGAGGCCCTGTGAGAGGCCTTTCTCCCACTCTCCCACCTTACCTTCTTACCTTCTTTCCTTTCATCCTTCCTCCCTCCCTCTCTCCTTTTCTTCCCTTTTTTCCTCCCTTCCTTCCTTCTTCTGCTACGCATTGAACCCAGAGAACCCACGAAAGGATGACAGTCAGCAGCCACTTGAACCTCAGACCTCAGTTTCCTTAGCTCTAAAGTGAGGCAATGGGACACATCTGGCTCATACACCTAAGGTAACAACAAAGAACAGTGCAAAGACCCTTAGGAAGCATCCATTAGTGTTTCTCTCTCTCTCCTCTCTGTCTAGCCTCCTATGTTTACTTGTTAGAGTTACCCATTTAGGACATGAATACAGCACAATATCCTTTATCTTTGCCTTGACAGAACTACCTATCATCAAAGGAGAATTAGAAAAACAAAGAAAATTCTCACAGCACACTACATATACATACATATCATATCAGTGTCATCCAGATCTAAATCCTGCTCTATCTCACCAGAAAAGATAATAATATCCATTGCAATAAAATAGTGGCAAAGGTCCACATGTCCAATCAGAATTGGTGGCACATGCGTGGAACCCCTGCACAAGTTTGAGACTAGTTTGAGCTTCATGGTGAGTTCAAGACCAGGAAAAGAAGCTCTAAATGCCCATCAATGAAGAAAGCGCTTAATAGGCAATGGTGCATCTAGACCAGTCTACTTCGGAACCTGGGAAAAGTCTGGAGCCTATTGCTGAGTGTCTTAGTCAGCCACACGCCGCTGGGATGAATCTCAAAACCAGGCACAGTTTATGGGAGGAAATGATTTATTCAAGCTACAGATCCAGGGGAAGTCCCATAAAAGTGAAAGAGGCTGGTCCTCTTTCACAGGTCCAAGCAGAGAGAAAAACCCATCACCGACACCACACAAACAGCAAACAGGCAGGAGAGGTAAGGAGAAAATTCTTTCACCTTTATATAGCCCCAGGGTGGGTTTTGCAATTCTATCCCAGACTTAATGGCTTTCTGAGTCTCTGGAATTTCCTTCCTGCACTGCCCACACAGGAAAGGATGTTTACTTCTAGCTCCTTTGAGCTTCCTTACATCCTGCCCCCTACTGAGAAGCTGCCTCCCTGTGAACATCCTCAGAGACCCACCCAAGATTACTTGAAAGGTCAAGTTGGCAACAAAACTTAACCATTACACTGAGGAAAAGAACGAAGGAGGCATGTACAATAGGATATACAGCATGGGCTTTCCATCAATAGGTATGCGTGCACATAGGCATGCACACACATGTGGATACAGATGCACAGGAAGGAAGCTCGAAGAACATATGGAATGACATTTATGCTGATAGACGTGGCTAATTCTTGTAAGGAGTTTGGGGAAGACTAGGATTGAGGGTGGCAGTTAAGGATACTTCTCCATAGTTTGGGTTTTGGTCAAGAAAATCATGTATCACCACCATAATTTAAGTTTAACGGAGTGAATCACCCAGAGCAGAGAGGAGCCTGCCTTCTTGCAGTAAGGCTGTGTTCAGGCTCCAGTCCTCTAGTGAGTACCTGCTACTGTTTCACTCAATGAAGTTTCCCAAGCACCTTCCTCTGAGCCAGGCACTGTGCTAGGAGTCTAGTGGTGAGCCAGCCAGACATGTTCTGGATGCTCTAAATTTATATCTATGTGAGGAAACATTGACCAAGTATTGAAAAATAGAAGAGGTACTGAGAAAATTACACATCAGGGACATCTAGTCTGGGCTGGGGGGAGGGTCCTTCACAGGAGCTGACAGGTAGTAGGCAATCAAGTAAGTTAGACGGGTTGCCCACACTGGGTTTAGGGGGCAGATGTAGGAACAGGAAAGGGAGAGGTGTGGGTGGCCTAGGAGAGGAAACAGCCTGTGACAGAGAAGGGTCATGAACTCTGGGCCTCCAGAAGAAGGCAGCTGGGCGAGCCGAGTTGGAGGAGGCATGACCAGATGAAGCTGGGTGCACAGGACCAAGTCAAGGGTTTGGACTGTGTCCCAGGACTGCTGGGAAGCTGCTGGGGTTTTCAAGCCACATAATCAGATTTACATTTTAATGAAAATCTATGTGGAGCATGAACTGGACGGGGACAGGAGTGTATGGGGGGTGGGGACCAGGTTGGAGGCTCAAGCAGAAGCCTGGGCAAGAGTCGAAGGTGGCTTAGCTGGGAGGTGAATAGAAGTGGGTAGATCTGAAAGACATTTCAGCCAGATGTATTGAGGATACTGGAAAAGAATTGTGTCCCTTGTTGAGTGCTTGAGTCAGGTAATGGCCTCATTAATCCTTACAGCAGTCAGGGAGGTAGTGAGGGTAGCAATACTGGAGGAAGAGGAAACGGGCTCCGTGATGGCTTTAAGGTAAGCAGCAAGGTAAGCAATGATGTATCCTTGTGGCAGGGTGCTTGCCTAGAATGTGCAAGGCCCTGGATTCAACCCCCAGTGTGTCAGAAAACCAAACCAAAGCAAGCAACAAAGGAAGAAAAAAAGTGACCGGGCTGGGCACAGCTATACACACCTCTTATCCCAGCACTCAGGAGGCTGAGACAGGAGGATGAAAAACTCAAGGCTAGCCTGGGCTATATGATACTATGATAGGAGGAGAAGAGAAGGGAGGGGAGGAACTGGAGCTGGGATAGAGAGTAAACTTTGTACATGCGGTGCCCTGGGTTGGAAGGAAGGAAGGAAGGAAGCAAGGAATGAAGGGAAGGAGGGAGGGAGGGAGGAAAGAAAGGTGGCATAAGTCTGTGATCCCAGAACTCAGAAGGTGGAGTCAGGAGGATTAATAGTTCAAAGCTAGGGCTATAGAGATGGCTCAGTAGTTAAGGTACTTGCCTGTAAAGCCTAATGACCCAGATTTGATTCCCCAGTACCCACATAACGCCAGATGCACAAAGTGGTGCATGCATTTGGAGTTCTTTTGCAGCAGCTGGAGGCCCTGGCATGTCCATTCTCTGTCTCTCTCCCTTTCTCTCTCTCTCTCTCTCTTTCTCTGTGTGTATGAATAAATATTTTTTAAAAAGAGTTCAAAGCTAGCTTCAGTTACATAGCCAAATTTAAGGCCAGTCTGGACTACATGAGACCTTATCAAACAGAGAGAGAGAGGGAGAGAGAGAGAGGGAGAGGGGGGAAGGAAGGAAGGAAGGAAGGAAAGGAGAGAGGATAGGAGGGAGGAAAAGAAGAAGGAAGATCAGTGCTCTGTTCAATCAGGAAGAATGCATCCTAGCACCTGACCCTGGTGTACCACCCTTCCCTAAGCACCCATACTCACTGGTGTGCAGCCAGCTGGTGAAGGTCAGTGAACAGTTCTGCACATCGAAGGGGAAGTTATAGATGTCAAGGCTGCAGGCCGTCACCACCTGCAGGGGCTTGTAGTTCTGGACCTCGCCCTGATGCTGCACGTACACATATGGGATGCTTGGAGACTTCCCCACGTCCACGCTGGCCAGGGAAGAGGGGTCAGTTTGGGGCCTCAAGAGGCAGGCTCAGCCCTGGAAGGCTGAAAATCTTTAAGTAGCTCAGGGAGGACAACCTGGATATTTTTGTCTGGACTCAGTTTCCCAGCATTCTTTTGATCTTAGCTACCTAGCCTGCCCTTGTCAAGGCTACTTTCTCAGCAATAAAGGACATCTGAGCTATAGCTGTAGTGCCCCTTCCCTTTCTATCTGTATCTCTCCCACATATTTTCCTTGCCTTTGAACTCAGAAGTCTAACTGGTGGTCTCTGGATGAACCCACCAGGTGGAAAGAAGGTCAGCTGGCTGAGGTCAGTGGGACCCTGTTTGGCTGCTGGACATAGAGGCTGATGGGACCCCTTGATACTAGAGGTGCCAAGTGTGGCCTGTAAGGCACATGTGTGACCTCAGAGGTTTGAACATGTTCCTTGGCTCCAAATCTCTGTGGCCGGGAGCACTGGCTGCTATCTGTGTTCTATTCCTTTCAAAAATATAACTGTCCCTTCTGCAAATGCAGCTGTCTCTCCTCACTAGTCTATCAGAACTCAGTGTGACCTCCTTCACTGGCATCTGTCCTCCTGACAGCGGCCCTGGTACTAATAAGTGCACAACTTCAATGTTTAGCATCATGGGAAAGGGAGGCGATTGACAAAAGGAAAGATTATTAAAACAGATGAAGGAATTGAGCACACACAGCCTGCAATCCCAGTTGGGACACTCAAAAGCTAAATCAGCGTTCCTATTCTCCAAAGCCTGGCTTCTCTGTCACCAGCCTCCCTCCCAGACCCCAGTCTCTTAATAAGAATACTCACAACTCGTTGATAAGAATGTCAGGGACCCAGATGCTGTCTGTGGGGATGGACAACTTGGTGATGTTGTCAAAATCCTCAGGGTTCCACTGGAGAAACTCGTCAGTCCAGTACTGTGGGAAGAGAAAGAACCCTCACAGACAACCCCTCCATCTTCGGTGAGGGTCACCTGCAATTCAAACGGTCTCCACCTGTCATGCCCAGGTAATAGATAGAGCATCTTCTGGGAGAAAGTCTAGATGTCAATCCACCTACATAACTCTGTGGTGATTGAAATGACCTGCCCCTTTCTGTAACTCTCTAACTCTCCCTGAATGTATAACCAGACGGGCTGATGCAGCTCCTTCTGAGGAAGGCATACACCCTAGTCTGGAGGGTCTCAAGGTGGTGCTTAGGTGTCCTAGGGAAAGGACCTTCATGTGGCACATTCTTGTTGGGTCCCTTCCCATGAGGCAGGGTATGCTCTGTGTTAAGAGAACCTTCTGTGAGGCAGAAATAGAGCATCTGATAGAAACGAATATTCCTCTACCCTACTCCCTGTCCCATGAGTTGCTAGTGGTGGCAGAGTAGAGAGTGACCATGACAGTGGAAAAGGACCTCACAGAGACCTGAGCATGGGGACCTCTCATGCTTGCTCTCTCCTTGACCTGCTGTCCCTCTCTTCTGCCACTTCTTTCCCCCTCTCTCTGATGTCCTTTTCTCCAACCCCAGAGGCTGTCACAGAAGGATCTGCCTGTGGGCACCTGCCTCTCCTGTTCGCCCCGCTCCCCCACCAGCTCAGGGCCAGAGCTCTGCCAAGGCCTGAGACAGGCACACACCGATGACTGACTGGTGCCCAGAAGAACCTAGACAAGCAGCAGCAGGGCTGAGAGAATGGAACTATCCTATTTTAATCATCCTATTCCGAAGCTGTCCAATTTGACCTAACAGAAGCAAGGACTTTCTAGAAATCAAAGCTGTTTGCTTAAAAGTGAAGTTGCTGCCTTGTGAATCCCAAGGTTTAAGATGGTCTTTCCACAGGGATCAGGTAACTCTTGTCTGGAATGCTTTAAAGAATCTGAGAAACAAGAGGGGGTTTCGAGTATCCTCTGAGATGGAAAATTCTAGACTCTTAGATCTCATATTCTGTGTGCCTCTGAAACCGTTGCCCACCTTCCCTCACTAAAGCTGGGAGATTCCCAACCCATTGAGAGAGAAGTCCTTCCTGGGCTGAGGAGTCCCATCCCAGGAAGCAGGGTGGGTGAGGGGCTGGTCTGCTCACCTGCCGGTACCAGATGTAAGTGGTCAGTACCTGGTTCTTCTCATCCTAGGAGAGGAAAGGGAGTTGACAGAGTCCCCCGACACACTACCCAAAAGGGAGCGGTGCACTGAGGGCCTCTTCCCCTAGGAAGGGAGGGAAGGACCAGAGAAAGGGGCAGCTGGAGCTGCTGATGAGCCAGGAATCTGTTATGTGCCTATTATTGCTATTTATTAGTCAACAGAGTAGAATTATGTAGATGCTATACTATCCTTCATCTATATGACCTGCCTGCTATGAAACAGAGACAAGCCATATTGAATGAAAAATATATCACTGTTCCCCATCTAATTCTGCACATTCTTCTCTTCTCTCTTTCTATCCCTCCTCCCCTCCCTCTCTCTCTTCTTCCCTTGTATGTAGCATGTAGAATCCAGAACACAGCCTTGGATGTCATTCCTCACGAAAACCATCCATCTTTTTTTGAACTGTCTCTCATAGAACTGGAGCTCACGAATTAGGCTAGACTGGCTGGTCAGGAAGCCATCTGCCTCCACCTCTCTGGAGCTGGAATTACAAGCACATACCGCCATGACCTGCTTTTTTATTTGAATGTGTGTCCCACAGTGTAACCCAGGCTGGCTTGGAACTCAATGTCTTAGTGTGGCTGGAAGTCCTGAGAAGCCTCCTGAGTGCTGGGTTAATGGGTGAGCCACCACGCCCAGCCAAGTGTCCCTTTCTGAGGCACAGTGTTTCCTGCCTTTCTTTCCAAAGGTGTTCTAGATGCCATGACGCCTTCCTGAACCAGGGTGGGCACAATGACTGTGACAGACTGTGAGGCCAGGTCCCACCTCCCCACACCAATGATGTCTGGCCTCCTCTGCTGGGCAGGACACTCCAAACTACTGTGGTTATTGATTAGTCAATTTTTCTATTCACGATCACTTATCTACTATCACCATTCAGTGATATCCACCATGTAAGGGTCCATGTAAGGCTCTAAGGGTAATAAGACAGTCTTCACCCACACACAGTGACATGGGAGGACTGTATGGACACGAAGTGTATGAATAATCACAGGCAGGAAGCTACCACAGCTAGGGGTGGGGGTGAACCACACAGGTGGCCCAGGCTTGTTATGCAGGTGACAGACCACAGATACTAGGGTGTGACCTGAAAGGTCAGGGACAGCTTGGGGTTGAGCTCACCACACTGAGGATAGCATAGACAATGACATCAATGGAGACGGTGGTAGGCTTCCTCCAGTCCCGCACAGGCCGAACACCTTTCCTGTAGTGGGCCAGGAGATGGTCCGACAGCCTGAGCAGAGCAGGCCTGGAGGTATTGCTGGTCTGAGTGCCTCCCCTCCACCTGGCTAAAGAGAACAGTTAAAAGGAGAAGCCAGAACACTGAGTCTTCCTGGGTCTCTCACCCTGGTTTGGATGCTATTAAAGAAATGCGTCCCCACTTCAGAATATCTCCAGGTCCCCCCACAGGTGGAAATGCCCTTCACCAGAGCATTTTGTCTGGAGAGATTCCTGCCATGGTTACAATGGATGGCCTCATAGGAGTGTCCTGTGCAGGGAGCTGGCTTGTGGGGGCTGGTGACAAGAGACAGGGGAGGGTCAAGAAAGGTGGAGGCGTGGGGGTCTGAGAAGCTGGAGAAAAGCGGGCCTGGAGTGTGTGATACTGAGAGGTGAGAGGACCACATGAAAGGGTGGCCCCAAGTGCACAGGCTCTAAGGCCACCATCCTTTGCAGCCACAGTTAGGTAACAGCACATGCATGCCTCATTGTCTTTCTCCACCCCAGCCCACAGCTAGCAGAGACAAGGCACTCATGAAAACAGACATTCCCTCTCCTTGTAGCCAAAGCCTGAGTGCCATGGGAAGGGATTTCTAGGTCCTCTTCCTACATTGGCCAGGTGTGTAAATGGGAGAGAGCTAAGAAGGCCGTCCTTGTGAGATGTGGAGGGGGCAAGAAGGAGCCAACATGCTCTCAGCCCAGGAAGATTCAGGAACAAAATGTCATCAGCTCTGGTGACAAGAAAGTTCAATGCCTAGGCTCTGGTCCCATTCCATGGTGACTTCCTGTTCTGCTGTACATTCTGGTACAGGCAGCAAGGAGAAGGAAGGACTGCAGGGTGGCTGGTTCTTACAGACCAAAAGACCCAGCAAGACTGGCTTCTAAGCAACACTGCTTCCTCACATCTTGTCCTTGTGTGTGTCACAGCATGGCAATCCTATAGCTTCCTCTCCTGTGCCTTATCTATCCACCTAACAGGTTTCCGTCCTCCCTAGAATGACAGAGATAAGAAGAGAGAGAGAAGACAAGAGTCTATTTGGGAAAGGGAGGGTATTTGTTTGTTTTGTTTGCGAACAAGGCCTGTATGGCCCAGGCTGTCTTTGAACTGACTATGCAGGCAAGAATGACCTTGAACTTCTGATCTTCCCGCATCTACCTCTCAAGTGCACCACCATGCCAGTGTGTGTGGTGCTGGGATCGAACACAGAGTTTCATGCATGCTAAGCAAGCACTCGATCAATGGAGCCATACCCCAGCCCAAGAGACTATTTCCAAAGAGATGATATCCAAACCAAGTCTTCATTTCAGTCACAGAACAACTTGCCAGAGTGCCCAGCATGACAGCCCATTTCACAGACAAGGACCTCCAAGGCTCAGGATTATGAGTACCCTGCTAGTGGATTAATTGATATTCAACAGATTCCATACACTGCCTGGGGCTCTGACCTGCTTGCAGAACACCTGACTGATGCTGGTGACCTCAGAGCAAGGCCATGGCTGTAAGGACAGAGAGTAATCCAGCCGAGGAAGGCCAGACACTGCATGCAGCTTGTGTCTGCGTCCCCCACCTAGCTGTCCCCAAGGGCAGTTCTTAGAGAGAAGCATCTTGCTCCTCGGTCCCACCCTTCTGTGGCATCTTCTCATTGTGCCCCAACATGCTTCAACCCCGCTGCGTAGGAGATGAAACTGTCCTGTTGAACATGGTCTGTAGCAGAATGAACCAGGTCCCTTCATGGCTGAATGCCTAGCTTTCCAGACACTCAAGAGAAGTTGGGGTAGGAAGGGAAAGAAGACTGTTACCATCAGTTCTAAAAAGAATCTGGAAGAAAGGAAAGCTCACCAGACCCATGCAACAAAACCAGCAAAGATGAGGAAAGGGTCCCAGATCTGAGCTGGTTCCCATTCTGTTGCTGACAAGCTGTGTGACCTTGTGTGAATTACTCCCCCTCTCTGGACAACAATTGGACAAGTGAGCTCAGTGTTTCCTTGCATTTGGTTAGTTCCAGGGCCAAGAGAACAACCCCTTTCCCTGGCACCTGCCTGTGTATTTCTTAAACTATTCATTCTCCTGTTTCCACGTCCCTAACTCTGGGATTACAGGCGTGCACCACCACGCTCAGCTCATGCAATGATGGAAATCAAGCTGAAGGCCTTGTGCATGCTAGGCAAAGCACTCTACCAACTAAACTAGATTTTACCCAGGTATTTCTTGAAGACTGGCAACCATTCTGCTCCTCTCAGCAAGGAGCTCACTCTGGGCTCAACTTCCCAACCTTTCTAGCTTGACCACTGTGCCTCAAAATACTCTCCTGTGAGATAGCAGGGAATCCTGCAGTCATATGGCCCCAACCTCTGTTTCCCTCAGTGCACCCCTGCTTGCTGTTTCCAGAAGCCCCTTACCTTCTCCCTGAGCCAGAAGCGTGGGGATGAGCAGGACCAGCAGCGTCTGAGGGACCCACTGCAGCATGACAACTTTCCCAAGGGTGCCAGGGCCTCAGAGTAGCCACTCAGGGAGCGTCTCCCAGACGACCAGCCTGCCAGCCTTCTGCCAACCTCATGTCCCAGCAGCCTGCCTCTCCAACTGCTGTCTGCACCTTCTGAGACTGCAGCCTGGCACTCCGGGCCACCAGAGTTGGGGAGCTGCCAAGTTTTCAGCAAGCAGCCCTTCAGCTGGATCAGGTTTCTGGGTGGGAGGAAGGGGAGGGGACACTGGCTGATGTCATGAGAGGGAGCTCAGCCTACCCATTCAGCCAGGTGACTTGGCCATGTATCCCTAAAAAATGATTTGGGGGACAGGGCCCGATGAATCTGTTGGGACAAAAGTGCAGCCCGATTGCTGAGAGGTGCACCTGCTACTGCTGTCACTCCAGTCCCTAGGCAAGGGTGATCCTGTGGCACTAGGTAGCTTAGGCAGGAGCAGAAGAGATATTCTTTGCTCACTTAGGAGACTAATGCCCCCTAGCAGAGCAGGTGGCTAGGGTATCTGCAGACAGAGAGAGGGTCAATTTTTTTTTGAGACAGACTCTCAAACTCATGAACCTCCTATCTCAGCCTCCTTAAGTGCTAGAATTATAGGTATGTGCCACCACACCTGGCCAAATGTTCATATTTAAATAGTGAATCTTAGGCATGGTGGTACATGCCTGTAATCCCAGAATTTGAAAGGTAAAGGCAGAAAGATCAGGAATTCAAGATCATCCTTGGTTACATAGTGCATTGCAGATCAGCCTGGGCTAGAATAAGACCCTGTCTTGGAAAAAAAAATAGAAATAGTAGAGTAAAACACATTTTATACTATATGTATTTTTATAGATTTTTGCTAGGTAAAATAAATACATGTAGTGCTCACTAGAGAAAATGATGAAGAACAATTACAGACATAATTTGTAGGCTTCCTGCCCCAGAGCCAGTCACTGGTACTAGTTAGATGTGTGTCTGTAATTTCTGTCCCTAATGTGCACAGTTAAGTAAATATACAATACACATAATTTTGTATCATTCTTCCATTTTTTTAATATATTTATTGTCCATAATGAGTTACATTATTTAGTGGGCAAATCATGCGTTGTTATCCCGAATTCCCCAATTCCCCCCCTCCCCATCCCTGATCAGTTGTATATCCTCCTCCGTGGGCTGTCTGTATTAGTCCTTGTGGCAAGGGATCCTGGATATCCTAGTACTCAGCCTGGTCTTCCTGGCCCAAGTGTGTTGTTACTGATGGGTGCTATGCCTCCGGACAGTCTCCCCCACCACGGCTCTCACAATCTTTCCATCCCCTCTTCCGCTCAGTTCCCTGAGTCGTGGTGGGTGAGTAATAAGGCTGCTTTAATGTTGCGAGCTTAGAGGTCCTTGTGTCGAAAATCCTTGGTTCCTGTCTCAATGGCCTATCCTGTGTTGATTGAATGACTGTGGTTATAGGTCCCTTGTTCATCATTCATTGTCTGCTGAGTTCCCTATGGATCCTCCCTGAT
>PVHP010017070.1:0-34854 GCA_004024765.1 Zapus hudsonius
ATATATATATATATATATATATATATATATATATATATATATATATATATATATATATATATATGCTAATAGCAGAAAACATGTAAGAGTTCAATGAGAAGAGGCATAGTAAACTCTGAGTTCAGTATCTGGCACAGTAGGACTTTACACAGCAAATTAGACACTTTGTCCTGCTTCACCCAGCACAAATAAGGTGTCCAATGCAACCACCCACAGAGGCCATGATGTGCACTGTCACTTCTTTTCCTTTTATATTTTTATATTTATTTATGTATGAAAGAGAGAGAGAGAGAGAGAGAGAGAGAGAGAGAGAGAGAGAGCGCACCTGGATGTGCCAGGGCCACTTGCCACTGCAAATGTACACCAGATGCATGTGCCACTTTGTGCATCTGGCTTGGCCTTCAGGCTTTTCAGGAAAGCATCCTCAACCACTGAGCCATCTCTCCAGTCCTTTTCTTTTCATTCGTAGCAGAGCTAAGAGGACAGTGAGAAAGCAGGCCAAGAGTGCCTGAGCTGTGTTGTTGCCCAGGACTGAGGATCACACTGATGGCTCCTGCAGACGGTCTACCTGCCCAGGATAATGCAATAGGCTAGAGCCATGTGCTTTCCCAGGGAAGGCTATGCTGCAGTGCTCTGCCCTGTGACTGGAAAGCACCCATCCCAAATGCCATGGCTATGTCCTGACATCTCTCCCACTCAATGGGAGCAAGTTCCTGTCCCTGGAATTCTCAGTTTCCAAATTGAGGAGTTGTTAAAAAGAAGAGTTTCCAAAGCACACTGCTGCATTCCCAAGGGAGGAAAGCGGGAGACGAAGAGGGCCATCATGGAACTCTATCTTTAAGTCCCAGCCTCCCACAGACTTAATGTGAGCCATGAGGGGAATTCAAAGCTAAAATAAATGCAACAGCAGTCATCATGAGTCTGACTTCCATTACAACACAATCACTTCCCCATTAAGAACGCTAAACCATTTACAAACTTGCCCCAGACAGCTATTTCAGAGCTCTGGAAATCAAATCATCAAACAAACTGAGAAAGAAGCATGTGTTCAAAAAATGACTGCCTCTTGTTGAAGACCCACAGAAGCCTAAGCTATCCAGGAACAGTGATACCTCTACCTCCACCCGGAGTGAGGCATGCCACCCGGAGTGAGGGAGCACGGAAACCAGCAAACTTTCCAACCACTCTCAGGGGCACACTAGACATGGGTTATATTGACTGTCAACTTGACAAGACCTAGAGTCACCTAGGAAAAGAGTGTCTGGGATGCCTGAGAGGTATTATCTTGATTAGGTTAATTGATGTGGAAAAGCCCAACTTAACTATGGGCAGCACCATTAATGTGCCGGGGTCCTAGAGTGTATAAGGAGAGAGGCATCTAAGTCCCAGCATTCATCACTCTGCTTCTTCACCGTGGACTGAATGTGACCAGTTATCTTAAGCTCCTGCCACCCTGCCTTCCCCATCATGATTGACCAACCTGTAGCTGTAAGCCAAAATGAACCTTTCCTCCCTTAAGTTGCTTCTTGTCAGGTATTTGGTGGAAGCAATGAGAAAGTAACTAATACTGAAATGGTGGGGAGGGTGAGCTCTGCCTGAGTGGGTCCTTACCCAAGAAGAGGGAATGAATTGCTACTACTGGGCTGCAAGACAATTCACAAGATTGGTGTGTGAGAGAAATGTGATGGGCTTTATTGTACAGGAATCAGAATCACAGCAAAGACAGAAACAGTGGGATTTCCAAGCAAGAGCTTAAGATAACTGGTCACATTCAGTCCACGGTGAATGTGACCAGTTTTTACTTCTCTTAATGTTATCAGTTTGTACCTCATGGTTTATAATCTTGATTTCCCTTGATAGCATGGTTGTTGGTAATTACAAGTTATTTTATTCCAGGTAGAATAAAACAGGTGGTAGTGGTCTGCATGCACAAAGAAAATACCGAATCATTCTGCTCAGCATTTACATTGAAAATGGAGCAAACTACTGCTTTATAAAATACAATCACTCAATGCAAGATACAGTCTGAAAACCCTTGCTTCATATGATAAAAAATAATTTCATATCATGAAATTATTATTGTCCTGTAGGACAGTAATTTGAACCAGGGCACAGCCTGATCTCCACACTAACTTGGTGAGATAGCACCTCTCCCTAAACTGATCTATATACAGTTTCAACACTCTCCCTGTAACAGCTAACTTCTTGTTGCTTGGAAAAAAAAAACAAAGAACCAGAAGCAGCTAATAAGAGAAAGTGATTTTTTTTCAGCTTATAGTCTCAAGGGGAAGTTTCATCATGGTAGGGTAAAGCATGCACATGGTGCTGTCACATTTCTGGTGGAAGTCGTTTGAATGAACTAGCTAGCACTGCCAAGCTGGGCTAATAAACTTCAGGTCAGCCACTACTGACACACCTCCTACAGCAAGGCTCTACATCCCAAATTTCTATCAGCTGGAAGTAAGTGTTCAAAACACACGAGGCTGTGGGGATATCTCATTCAATCTATCACACTCTTGATCAAATCTTAGCAGAATTTTAGTGAAAGTTGATTAGCCAAATACATTTCCATGGCAATCCAATGGACCCAGAAGAGCCAAAAACAATTTTCAAGTGAAAATCAACCTTGGGGAACACCATCCAATCTCAAAACTTAATATAATACCAACTTAAGACTGTGTGGAAGGAGAGGAAAATCTATCCTGATAGCTGAACTGGAACTGAGGGCCCATCCAGGAAAGAATTCATTTATTATGATCAATGGATTTTCAACAGAGATGCCAAACTACTCTACTCAGTGAAGTGATATTTTCAACAAATAACAAATGATGTCAGGAAAATGAGTAATGAATAAGCAAAAACCCTAAAACAAACAAAAAACTAGATGTTTATCTCAGTAAACACACTAAAGCTAATTGTGTATGGATCAAATATTGAATACAGAAGCTTAAATGATAAAATTCTGGAACACACAGGATAAACTCTTTGAAACACTGTGTTAAACAAAACGTCCTAAGACACAATTGCAAATGTGTAACTCCAAATAAAAGTACAAGAAAATAAACTAGACTCTGTTAAAACTAAAAGCATTTTTCTTCAAAACACATCATCAAGAGAAAAAGACATAAGCCACACATTGTAAATTTCAAATCATGTATCTGGTAAAGCACAGACATCAAGAATATATTAAAATTCAGAGCTGAAAATACGGCGAAATGGGGAAAACTGACACACAAGCATGAGGGCCTGAGAGGGCCCCATTCACCCTGAGTCCCCAGCTCACATCTGCCCACCCATGGAGGTCTGAAGCTCACCCATCTGAGGAGACTCCATTCTTGATTCACACTGAACATTTCTATCTGCTAGGTGATACCCACTGACTTCTGTAACCCATGCTTTTCTCATTTCAAAGACGACCCCTTGCAATGCTTCTTCGTCTCCTACTGGGTTTAAGCTCAGCCCATCCTCAGAAATCCTACACAAGAACCATATTATAGTCTAATAATGATTTCAGCTGTATTTTTAGGCAGGAAGTCCTGTGTGTTGGAGTTACTATTTTCTGTTATAAAATTTACCAGTTAGATTGAGTGCTTTTGACCCAATTTAAGAGAAGAAAACGCTCTGGCATTTCCAGATGGGGCCTGTTTCCTCTCTGGGTAACAGCAGAGCTGCTCTCTCCATTTCTACAAGCCCTGGAGGCGAGGAAGCAAATGCACAGGACAGTTGACCTAGACCTGAGCTGGAAGTGGGCCTGGCCTTGGCTTCTCAACCTATTCTGCACCTGCAGCCATGTGGAGCACCAGAGTCTTCTCCAATTCCCATTCTGACCAGCCAGGCAGCCCCAGTTCCTGGAGGTCCAATCACCTCTGGGAGCAGTCTGTCCTTAGGGCACACAGGGATTTAATTGCAGGGCTGTCTAATCCCAACATCCCATATGTAAAACCTAGGGCAAAGGCTGCTGGCTAATGGGAGCTGAAGCTACTTGGTGGAGAGCTTGATCATAACTCAATATCCAATTAGACATGGAGGGACAGTTCTTTCAAACAAGTTCTCAGCCTGCATGTTGCCCAGAGCAGAGATGTGCTCTGATTCCAGAGAGAAAAGTCTAAATAATGATAAATCATAACTGTGTCACACCTGCTTTATCCACCTTGTCCCATGGAGGACAAAAGGTTTTAGGAAAGCCTGCCTGAGCTCAGAACACTTCCCATTGTCACTCCAAAGCCCATGTCTAGTCTTATTCATCAGTCCATTCTCTTCACTGTTGCCAGAATGATCTTTCAAATGGTATAAAGGCTGTGGAGATGGTAAATCAGTACTTGCTGCATATGCCCAAGGATTCAAGTGTAGATCCCTAGCACCACTGAGCATAGCATCACTGAGGAGGTGGGGACAGGAGGATCCATGGTTGTGTTGGCTAGCTAGTCTAGCTGAATGGGTAAGCTCTAGCCTCAGTGAGAGATCCTGTCTCAAAAATTAGGTAGAGAGCAGCATTGAACTCTGACCTCCAAACAGATGCACACATATATGTACATGTGCACACACACCACATTTAGTCACTATCCTTCTATAGGTGTCCCCCATAAACTCATGTGTTCTGAATGCTAAGTCCCCAGCTAATGGCAATTTGGGCATTGGAGTCTCCTGGAGGAGGTGTGTTGTTGAGGGCAAGTTTATAAGTGTTACAGCCAGCTTCCCCTTGCCCGTGTTTGGTATACTGTCCTGCTGCTGTTATCCACTTGATGTGGCTCAGAAGGGGATGTCCAGCTTTTTCTCATGCCAAGTTTTCTTCTGCCATCATGGAACTTCACCTCAAATCTGTAAGCCAAAATCAACCCTTTTCTCCCACAACCTGCTTGTTCAGGTGCTTTGTGCCAGCAACATGAGGCTGACTGCAACACTTGCTCTCTTCTTCTTACACAGTCTCCCTGACTCTAGGATAAAATCTTGACTCCAAGCCTGGAATTTACCCCATCATCCACATTTTGGCTGCAGCCTCTGCTAGGATCTGGTCTCCTACTTCAGCCCTCAGTCAAAGGTCAGGTAATCTAGTTGTGCCTAACTGAGCACCCTGCATAGGTCCATGGCCTAGTGCTCAGCACATCTAGTTCTATGTTCTTCCTGTCAAAATGTGTAATGCTGGGCTGGAGAGATGGCTCAGCGGTTAAGGCACTTGGCTTCAGTGCCTGAGGCCCCCGGTTCAATTCCCCAGGACCCACATAAGCCAGACCCACAAGGTGGTGGCCCTGGTACTCTCTCTTTCTCTCTCTCTTTCTTTCCCTCTCTCACTCTCTTTCTCTCTCTCTCTCTCTCTCTCTCTCTGTGTATCTATCTGCTTGAAAATGAATAAATAAAATATTTTAAATATATAAATAAATAAATAAGTAAAAAATAAAAAAATGTATAATGTTTCTTCAAGCCTCAGCTTGAACATAACATCCTCTCTGAAAATTTTACAAGTTGCTCAAGATACTACATACTTACTACATACTTTTCCAGGGCCTACATTTTCTTGTGTTTATTTGAAGTCATCTGTGGATAGAACAGGAGAAATAGGAAGGAATTGGTAACTAATCAATGATAAGGAATCCTGAGGGATGAGGGAGAAGGGGATAGGATTGCCTGAAGCCTTGTACTCCAGGAAACAGTAGGGAGGGGGACACTGCTGAGAAGACTATAGGCACAGAGAAAACCTTGAGAGAGAAGTTTACTGTAACATGAGGAGTACCAAGGGCCTGGGGGCACCCAGTGGAGTGGGTCCTGACAGTCTTTCAGGTTCAGAAAAATGATCACATTTGGAAATGCAAGTTTTTAAAAATCATCAGCAAAAAAAAAAATCATCAGCTTTTGGTTGTCAGTCTGATCATCGTTTATGAATCTAGGTAGACTAGGTATAGGGAAGTATAAAGTTCTAAGGTGTAACATAAACACTATAGTTTTTAAAAGAATGTAGTTAATAACATTGTATACTGGCAATTCATCAAAATGTAAATTGTAGGCAGCCTGACCGCAAAGGAAAAAAAAAAAACAACCTATGTGAGGTATGTAAATTTGCTTAACTGTAATAATCACTTCACATTCTACATCAAGATAAGTATGTCAAAAAATCATGTGGCACACCTTAAATATATTAAATATATGGCATAAAATACACTTTAAGAGACTTTGGGGCCTAGGGAGATAGTTCAAGCAGCAAAGAGCTTGCTACCTGAGTGTGAGCCCCTGAATTTGACACCTGTAATCCCAGCACTTGAGAAAGAACAGCCATATCCTAGCACAGAGATAGGAGGATTGCTAGGACTAGGCTGGTGAAACTGCTGAGCTCTGGGTTCATAAGAGATACTGCCTTTCAATAAAGGAGGTGAACAGTGATAAAGGAAGACCACTCAATGGCAACCTCTGGCATGGACACCTGCACAAACACACACACACACACACACACACACACACACACACACACACGTTCATACAAACATACACACACACACTATATATATACACAAAAGAAAAAAGCTTTTGTAAATCAAAGGTATTAAAACACACATCAAGATAATGAGAAAACAAGCCACAGATTGGAAAAAAAAGCATTTGTGAAAGACAATAAATGAGGTTTTTCAAAATAGTCAAAGAAATTTTAAAGTTCAAGGTAAAATTATAAGAACATACCTAATAAACAAAGATAGAAAAATTATAAATAGATATATGATAAATTGGTGTATATTTCATTTGAGAATTTCAAATTAAAACAACAATGAGAAACTCCGAGGAACCATGAGAACAGCCAAGATCCAAAACATTGACAACATCCTTCTGGAGAAGAAATGGTGTGACAGGAACACTCACTCCCTCACTGCTGGTGGGAAGACAAAATGGTATAGCGATCTTGGAAGACAGTATATACAATTTGGTCTTACTATAATACTTTTTGATGTTTACACAAATGAACTGAAAGCTTATGTCCACATCAAACCTTGCACTCAAATTGCTTGTGGTGCCGTTTTTCATAATTGTCAAAACTTTGTAACAATCAAGATATCCTTTAGAAAGTAAACAGATAAGTAAATGTGCTATAGACAGACAATGGAATATTAATCAATATTAAAAAGAAATCATCTGTGAACTCATTAAAAAGGAACTTAAATACACATTACCAAATTAAAGAAACCAATCTGAAAATGTTATATATTATATAATTCCACCTACACTACATTCTAGAAAAAGCAATACTATGAAGACATTAAATATGTATGCACACATATATGCACACATGTGTGTGTGAAACTTTCTATGGGAACATATGAACATACATATTTACTCCAACTAGGACACAATAACAGATCAAAGCACCATTGTATCAAAATCCAGTTTTGGTGAACCAATGAGTTTATTGGGGCTCCTTACAGAGTGGGGTGAGAGGACACTTACAGAAGCACAGATGACTCAAAGGCAGCTGTGTTGCTGAAAAGCTCACCACAACATAGGTAACAACACAAGAAAGCTGACTTTCTGGAGCTCACTGCTGAGTTGGAAGCATCTTGGCTACTTGGAGAATCTCTCCTCAAGCAGTTGTTTACTACTTTTCCAACCTGGGGAGGGGACTTGTGATTTTGTAAGTTTTAGGGGCTTCATGAGCCTTATATATTTCTTGAGCTTTAATGAGCTTCTGCACTTCCTGAGTCTTAATGAGCTTCCTCCTAAGATGAAAGGTCTTGATTTGGAGGAAATTTCTATACAATAATAGATAGATGATAGATGATAGATAGATGATTGATAGATAGATGATAGATAGATAGACAGACAGACAGACACACAGACAGACAGACAGACAGACACACAGACAGACAGAAACACAGACACACAGACAGATGATAGACATACATACAGACAGACAGACAGATAGATGATAGATAGACAGACAGACAGATAGATGATAGAGATAGATAGATAGATAGATGATAGATAGATAGACAGATAGATGACAGATAGATAGATAGATAGATAGATAGATAGATAGATAGATAGATAGATAGATGATAAATCTATCTATCACACCATCACATCAGTGGGAAGAAGTAGAAGAGCAAGAACAGCTTGTGGGGCTGGGATACAAAACCTCAAGACCCGCCCCAGTGACACACTTCCTCCAGCAAAGCTCCACCTCCTAAAGGTCCTACAATCTTCCTGAACAGCACCACCAGCTGGGGATTAAGTATTCAAACACATGAATCTATGAGGGAGATTTTATATTCAAATGATCACAATGGACAAAGCCAAGAGTGAGGTCTCACTTAAACTATGATGATAAAGATATATCAATGCAAGTTTATCCATCATAATAAATGTTCCATGATGAAGGACACTGGGCATGAAGAGACAGAGAACTCTCAGGACTTTCTCCATTCTACTGTGAATCCAAAGCTACCCTGAAGAGATTAAAACATTATTTTTGTTCAAAGTAGATGGAGGACTACTTAGAAGCATTAGGAAGCACCACTGATGACACAGTGGTCCAGGAGAGGCTGCTCCACACCCGTCCTTTCCAGAGCTCTGACACATCATCTCCCTGTATTTGGAGATCCGCAAGTCTGGAAGCTATTCACATCCTTCCATCCTTTCTGACTGCATTCAGCTGTCTGCAGCCCATGGTCAGAAGTACTTAATACATACAACTCCCGAACCTTCTTCAGGCTCTGACATGCAAACTGCTTTTACCTTTTCTTTTCCAGGTTTTCCCCCAGGAGCAAGCTTTCCACATCTGTTAAATTCAGTCATCACTTGTCCATTGGCTTTTCTGATTCCATGTCTTTTGATACGTTCTTCTTTCCCACTCTTGCTTGTGTGTGCCCGGGCACATGTTTGCTGGAAGTCTGATACCCACCTCGGGTGTTTGTCCTCTCCTTCCACCTTGTTTGAGATTCAGTCTCTCTCATTGGCTCTTTCACTGTCTGTGCACCAGTCTAGCTGGTCCATGGCTTCTGGGTTGTCCAGGCTCTGCCTCCATTGCTACAGGTGTGTGTGTTAGAATAACAGACATATGCTTACCATGTGTGGACACCTTGTGTCCAGCAGTATGTGGGTGCTGGGGAATGAAACTCAAGTTGGCAGGCTTGCAAGCAAGCACCTTTTACCACTGAGCCATCTGCCCAGCTCTAATTCAAACCGTTTTGTAGTATTATAAGAGAAAATAGAGGGAAATATCTAGATCCAAAATGCCATCTTCAACAGAAACATGGTCGTTGTTTTTATCAATTTCTCACAAAGCCAGACAACTTAAAAACCAAGGGTTTTTTCCCCTAAATCATGAGACGTTTCACTCTGAGATGACTTCAAACAGTCTTTTTAAACAATATTTATTAATTCATTTATTTGAGAGAGAGAGAGAGAGAGAGAACATGAGCATGAGCATGGGCATGCCAGGGCCTCCTGCCACTCCAGATGCATGCACCATTTTGTGCATCTGGATTTATGTGGATACTGGGGCTCTAACCCAGGTCATCAGGCTTGCAAGCAAGTGCCTTTAACCACTGAACCATCTCTCCAGTCCTCCAGTTCTCTTTAGTTAGAATTTAGTCATAAATTTATTTATTTATTTTTTTTTTCATAAATTTATTTTTAAGCAAGTTCTTTATTGAATTTTTTTCCAGGTAGGGTCTAACTCTAGTCCAGTCTGACCTGGAACTTACTCTGAAGTTACAGGGTGGCCTCAAACTCACAGAGATCCTCCTATCTCTGCTTCCCAAATTCTGGGATTAAAGGTGTACATCACTACACCCAGATTTCTAAGCAAGTTTCAATAGTGCTATAGATAATGATAACTAACAACAGATTGATATTCATTTATTAGTTCTTTTCAAATCCATATTGGTAATTGTGATGGTTAAGTTTTGATGTCAATTTGACCTTTCAAGTAATCTTGGGTGGGTCTCTGAGGATGTTTACAGGAAGGCAGCCTCTCAGTAGGGGGCAAGATGTAAGGAAGCTCAGGAGAGGTAGAAGTAAACATCCTTTCCTGTGTGGGCAGTGCAGGAAGGAAATCCCAGAGACTCAGGAAGCCATTAAATCTGGGATAGGGTTGCAAGACCCCACCCTAAGGCTATATAAAGGGAAAGAAATTCTCTCCTTGCACCCCCCCCCAGCCTGTTCCCTGTTCTGTGTGTGTGGTGTAGGTCATGGGTTTTTCTCTTTACTCTGAACAGTGAAAGAGGGCTAGCCTCTTTCGCTGTTACAGAACTTCCCCTCAATCTGTAGTTTCAATAAATACTTTCCTCCCCTAAATTGTGCCTGGTTTGAAGATTCATCCCAGCAGTGTGTGGCTGACTGCAATAGTAATCCCATTTCCAAATCTACATTCATTCTGTCTTAACCTGAAGCCTTCTCAGACTTCCTTCATTGAGTATTATGTCCTGAATGTCTGTGTCCCTCCACATGTTAAAACCTAACCTACATGTGATGGTATTAGGAGGCGATTAGATTCCAAGGATAGAAGGCTCATGAATGACATTTGTGCCCTTAAAAAAGACCCAGGCAAGAGCCTGTCAGCTCCTGTGCCTTCCTGCTGTGTGAGGACACAAAAGGCATGATCTATGAACAGGCCCTCACCAGACACCAGAAGTGCTGGCACCTTGATCCTGGACCTCCCATGAATAAATCTGTGTTGCGTGTATATTTCCCAATGTGAGGTATTTTGGTTCAGTGGTCCAAATGGACCAAGTCATCCTCTGAGACTTGTCATGGAACAATTAGGTTATTCTCCCCAGAAATGAATGGGCTGGCATTCCTGAGGCTCAGATCCTTGCTTTCCCACTGGGATGCTGTGTCCTTACTTAGTCTGGCCTCTACACTGAAGTGAAGAAGCCCTGAAACTTGATTGGGTAACAGATGTTCTCACGAATTAGCTATCTCTGAATGTAGAAAATTGCTGTGTTCCACCAGACTATCTTCCCAGCTGGTTAAATGAAGATAAACAGAGACAATTATTATAATTTTGTGCAGTTGGAGGAATTTTTCTGCAAAAGTTACTGTATTTCTATATTTTTTACATTAGAGACAAAAAGAGATAAATGAGTTCATTTTTCTTGGAATGTCAATTACAGACTTAAATTGTCTCTAAGATAAGAGAGAAGTTGAGAATTATGAATTCAGAGCCAGCCCCTGAGGCAGTAATACAAGCAGACCTGTGGATCTTACACAAATCCAGATCTTCTCTTATCTCTGAGAATGTGAGGAGTTCCTTCTTGTATTTCCTCATATAAGAAGCATGGGGACTGTCCATGAAGTCAGCCGAAATGCAGGCTTCAGTGTTGACAGTGGTGTGACCTCTAAAGGGAACCAGATACCTATGAAGATTTTAGCTCTAAGCATCTCTTCCCTGTACCAAGGGGTAGAGGAGGGGAAGTAGGTATCACTATTAGCAAACAGAGGAAGGCAGTTAAGCCAAGAACTCTTGGCTAATACTTGGAATAAAACAGCTTATATTCTCTTAGCACTTTCACAGTTTACATAGCATAGCCTGAGATGGGAGACAAGAGATCAAAGTTCTCATGAATCTCCAGACAATTTGGTTTCTCTTCATTGGTTCTCATTAAGGAGAATATGATTTTGTTTAAAATTACTTGATCCCATTTAGAATGACATCACAAAATGTGTGCATTCTAGACTACATGTATATATGTGCATACATATTTACACATAGTTTGGAGCTTCATCCATATAATTTTACATTTGCCTGGCTTATGAAAAGTGATCAGGACAATAAAAAGTTCTGTGTTCTACAGCCAAATGATGGTTATGAATCAAGTGCCTAGAGAAGCTGACCTAAGGTGTTCTCCGCCTTGTTGATGTTACCTTTGGGTCCACAAGCAGGTACCAAGTGAGAAGCTATCAAGATCCAAAGAGCCTTTGGGAGCTTGGGGGCAAACATTTATCTCCAGTTTGGCTTGTATATCAGTAGACTTCTATTTCTGAAGGTCTACAATTATAATTAAACAAAGGTAAGGTCTTAAAAGAAAAACAGAGTTTTTCTAGTAGGTGGAAATGAATATATAAACGCCTTCGAGAGAAAGCTGCAGCCATTATAATGATATACAGTCATTAAGCATAATAGAGGTGACATCAGAACTTCATGGTTAAGCAAAATTGATTCAGTTCAACTACATTACTTTTTTGCCATATCTCTGTATATGCTAGTTCACTAATTTCCATTTTTTTCTTGGTACCTGGTATTTCATTTGAATATTCAGCAATTTTCTGTGGAGAGAGAGAGAGAGAGAGAGAGAGAGAGAGAGAGAAAGGAAGGTTCAGAGAGAGAGAGAGATCATATCAGGCATTTCACAAACATTTCAAGCACAAACATTAAGTTGGCTTATACTGAACCATTTTGAGGTACATGGATTTCTTGGGGAGTCATTGTACACTAACGCCCTGGCCCGTCCACAGGGTTGGGTAGACAGAGCCTTGGGACAGCAGTTAGCCAACAGGCATAGCCACCAGGGAGAACGTGGCAGTGAACAGCTCTCATTTAGTATACAGATACAGGTTGTTTATATAGAGGAAAAAGCAGAGGTAGGGGCATAGCAGCAAGGGGATTGGTAGGGGCAGGATAGTCTGTGGACATCTCATGAAGCGATTGGCAGGGGCCAGTAACCTGTGGATGCCTAGTTTGCATAGATAAGTTGGAGGGGGGCTTCCTCAGCTCCAAGTGGTGGGAAGTATGTGACTTTAGGTGCGTACTGGATGGTGGTGGCTGCAGAGGAACTGTGACCTTTAAACTTTTATTGCCCAGGCTTGTTATTACACCTGGGGTATGTATGCTCCGGTGAGTTCAGGCCTGGAAGTGTTTAAGCTTATCAGAGATTGCTGTGGCCTTCCAGGGAGCTGGAACTTCTAGGATAGTCTACCGATCTCAGATAAACTCAGAGAAGCATGAGATTATCAGGGTTTCAGGCCAGCCTCAAGTTCATTTAACCCTATATCTTCCATGCCTCTTAGCAGGGTCCCACACATTTAACTCAGTCTCAGAGCTAAGAAACTCAGTATAAAACTTTCACATAAGGTTTCACATAACATTTAAGGTTAGAGAATTATATATATATATATATATATATATATATATATATATATATATAAGCATAAACACAGATATACATTTATGAAAATAATTACTGGACTGGACTTCCTAAAGAATAAAGTTTCTAATTATAATTTAAAAATTTAATATCACATCATAGTATAGATAATCAAGGCTGGATGACATTTGAACTCTTTTGAAACCTAGGAAGCATTTCAGACACAGAATTGTGGAAGGGGGAGACTTGGGCAGAAGAACCCTGGGCAGGGTTGTAGAGGGTGTGATTCCAGACAGAAGCCAGAGGATATACAGGAGGAGTTGTCCACACAGGGGCTCAGTGAGATTTCTGAGAGGCTCATCCTCATTGCTGCAGACCACCAGCTTAGAGAACCTCTTTAATTCATTCTCCACCCTCTGAGTGGCCTTTCAGCCTTGTCTCCCTGAATGAGCATACTTCCTGCTTGACCAGCATAGTGCAGCTGTTTCCTGACTGCCCACTGGCTGACAGTGTGGAAAGGAAGAGTCTAGAAGCAGAAGCCCAAACGAGAGGCACTCATCCTTCCATGTACAGGGACAAAGCTCAGAACTAGAGTTCAACCTCTTCTAGGGCATCTGCACTGACCATATGGCCCCTCAGTACCAATAGGCATGATTACCCCTGGACATAGCCAATGTCAAATCAGGAGCATCCTGGGGTTTGTGCCTGATTAAAACCTCACATGGTTCAGTCCATCCTATCCTCCACAAGGCTTCAATAGCCTGAGATCTACACATGGCTAGACAACCTCCCCATTCAACTCCAGAAGGCACAAACCACCGGGAGGGCAGTGCTGGTACCCTGTGGTCCTTGATAAGTGTCATGAAGTATGATAGGGTTCCATTGATATCAGAGCCCAGAAACAGGTTCATTACTTTCATTAACCTTTTAGAAACCTCTGTTTTAACCCAAGAGTTATAAAATGAACCCCATCTGAAATTACAAAATGGATCATCCTGAGAAGCTGCCCCAGACCTTCTGAAGAAGATGGTGCTTGCTGAGGGAACTTCAATGGCTCCCTGCGATGTCTACCTCAAAGGTCATGTGTCCTTCATCCAGCAGATATTCATCAAATGGACCCACAATGTCCTGAGTTGACAGAGGACACTGGGGACAAGGAAGATGTGTCATTCAGTAAAACACTTGCCATGAGACCTTGAGGTTGGATCCCCACAAGCCACATAAAAGTCAGGCCAGGAAGTGTGTGCCTATACGTCCAGTGCAGGGAAGGTGGAGCACAAGAGCATTGCTGAGGCTTGCTTGCCAGCTAATGTGAGCTTTGGGATAGTGGAAGACCTTGTCAAAGAAAAATAAGGGGAAGAGCAATTAAGGAAGACATATAATGTCCAACTCTGGCCTCCATAGGCATGTGTATACACATGTGCTTACACACATAAGAACATGTACACATAACACGGGCGCGCGCACGCGCGCGCGCGCACACACACACACACACACACACACACACACACACACGAGGTAGCCTTGTAACTCAAAGACACATCCTAAAAGCCTAAAAATTCCTCAATGTTTCCTACTGCCTCAAAACAATAGTCTTTATCAGTCATTGCAAAGTTTTATTGATAATCTATACTATCAGGAAAATAACTTCAATAACTTGATCAAAAAATTCATCTATATAGGGGTTAGGGAGATTTCTCAGTGGGTAGTACCTGCCACAGAGCATGCGGACCTGAGTTTGGATCTTCAGTTCTCACATAAAATGCCAGCATGATATCTGGCATGGTGAAAGAAATATGCTTGCAATCCCAGTGCTGGGGAGTCAAAGATAGTGAATCCTTGCAGTTTATTGGTCAGTTAGTCTGGCCAAATCAGTGAACTCTAGGTTCAGAAAGCACCCCTATCTAAAAGAATAAGGTAGACAGCAATTGAAGAAGACCCCCGACATCAACCTCTGGCCTCTACATGAATGTGAAAATACATGCAAGCACACATATTAGCACACATGTACATGCGAAAATAGGAATATGGCCTGGAGAGATGGCTCAGAGGTTAAGATACTTGCCTGCAAAGCATAACAAACTTGGTTTGATTCCCCAGTACCTGCATAAAGCCAGACGCACAAAGTGATGAGTGCATCTGAAGTTTGTTTTCAGAAGCTAGAGATGCTGGCATCATACCCATGTTTGTTTGTTTCTTTCTTTCTTTCTTTCTCTCTCTCTTTCTCTCTCTGTATCTTTCTGCTTGAAAATACATAAATATTTTTAAAAAGAATTAGAATATCATTATTTCAAGACCATGTCTAAAATATTTTAAGTAAGAATAAAAAATGTATCAACATAGGAATCTGCCTATATTTTTAGAAAGCTACACTAATACAAATAACTACACAGTATGAAAGAGAAAAATATAGCATTTATAAAATGAGTCAAAGATGAAATAAGAAATGTTAAATTTTTACTGACTAAAAGAAAAAAATATTTTATAATATATATACATTTCAGAGAGAAGAACATGATTAAATAAGCTTTGTTATTTTTAAACATCTTAGTTTAAGTTCTTCATGGAGAAATTTAAAGATCTGGTTTTAATTCTAAGTTATTTCAATTTTTGACTTTAATGGTTTCCATAGATGAAAAAGATGCCATAAAATATATGTGCAAAGCAAAGAAGTACATTGTCATATGTGCTTAATAAAGCATGTTATTTTCCAATTCTTTCCACTGGTTATGCAAAAACTTTACTGAAAAAATGTACTGTGTCAGTCAGTAGTTACAGTGAACTAATATGCTTGTACACATCTGCTGGATTTAAAATAAATATAGATATATACACACATGCACACTTACATACATATAACAAATGCAGTCAAATCCTACTTCCAAACCCTTTCTGGAGATGTAGTTCAATGGTCTTTACCTTTCTACTAGACGTAAGGCTCTGAGTTTGATCCTCAGTGCCACCCTTCCCTTGACCAACAAAAGCAGACACAAACTCTTTGGCTAGGGAAGTCCTGACTTGGTATTAATTTGGTTGCCAAGATAGCTTCTACTTTTTGCAAACAAGCATGAATCTTTTGAAGAGATTCATTAATTTTTGCAACAAAATCACAAAACAATTGACACACATCCAATCACTCATGTTCAAAATGTTCTCTTCTCAGCAAGAATTTCTCTCAAAAATTAGCTAACTCACTTTTTAAGCATCGTATTACCTCAGAAGGACAGATTAAATACAGTTGGCTCTCCATATGCCCAGTTTCAAATCCAGAGTCAAGTAACTCAGATTAAAAATGTTTGAAAAGAGAAATCACTTCTAGCTACACATATACACATTTTCTCATCAATGTTCTGTAAGCTACACAGTGCAGCCACAATTTAATTGCACTCACGTTGTCTTAGGAATTGTAAGGGATCCAGAGATGAAGTACGATGTGTGAGAAAATATGCTGTAGCACTTTCTGTAAAGGACCTGAGCATCCCTGGGTTTCGCCATCCTTCCCCCACGGATACAAAGCACAGACCATGAACCACACATCACCAGCCAGCATTTGTCTCCTCGCTAGACAGACGTTTGCAATATGTGTTTAGCTATCAGCAAATAAGAATGTATCTTCAGATTCTAAATACTATTTTTTCCTAGAGGAAAATCATTAATGCCCTGTATAATATGAAAGATGAAAATGGCCATTCCTATCTCAGTGCAACACGATGGAAATGTTACATGAAGGCACTGCCCTTGTCACCTCCACTCATGGAGGAACAGTGTTTCACAGTGATGACCTGCTGCACCCCACACACTTCTGGAGAGTGACCGACCACCTAGGGGTGTGGGTCTCTGCTCAACATGCATTCTCCAGATCCTTGGATTCATGATTCCATGTTGCCTTTCTGGGTCAAACTGGTTTGCTCTGAAGAAACGTACAGGAAGTTCTTTTCTGTATAAGCACTCTTCCAGAGCGGTAAAGTCTCATCAGTCTGAACCACAGCCAGTCATTTACCAGGAAACAAAGCTGGATCTGACTCTCTGAGTGTTCAGGGGTTGAGCAGGCAAATAGGGCATTACCCATAAGGGACAGCTATGGCCTCCCGCCCTTCTACATTTGCCACAAGCCCACAGGGGTCGGCAGTTCTCCCTGTTCTAAATCAAACCAGATGGAGCATGATGCTCCAGCATTTGTGATTGCTGCCAGATTTCTGCCCTTTAGAAAGCATCTCCCATCAGCAAAATGCACCCCCATAAAGACGCATGCACGCAGTGCTGGGAGCTCATCCACATGTTCATACTCATCTGTTCCTATAAGTCCTGGAGACGTTGAAAAGATTCATAACTGGCTCAAATTTTTATCTGCCCAGTGATAGTTAATACACAATGGTTTTAAGCTTGTAATTCATTAGAAAGGGCAAGTAATGTTAGACACAGTGATTTTACCTGCTTTCTTTTCAAGTACAAGTAAACTGCCACAGCACACAAGGTGACTGCCCCTTGGTATTTTTCTTTCTTTCTTTTTGTTTTCGTGGTGCTGGGAGCATGGAACCCAGGACATGAGTACTGTCAGGATGCCTGACTCTTCCTTCCACCATGACTTTTCTAAAGTGTTTGCATCTGCATTATACAAGGTGCTCTGGTTCAAGGCTTTGGCTGATTCACACTGTAACATCCCTGGGTCATTTAGGGTCTCTGTGGGGAAGGGGCTGGACAATCAAGCTCTGGAGGTGATGTCAGGGGCCCAGAATCTGGAAAGAGCAGCAGACAGATGACATCGATGGAGAGAAGCAAGGCAGGGAGAAAGGTAGAAGGAACAGTGAGGTGGGAGACAGGCAGCATCTGGTCTGAGCCTCTGGAAAGGCAGATATCACCAAGGCTAAGCAGGGATGTAACATATTTGATCACCATGGCAACAGGCTAAGCGTGGATGCAAAGACTCTAGAGCAGGAATGGGGCTGCAGTTTCCTGCGGTCATCAGATGAGAACAGAGCAATCGAGCCTGGTTGCTACCTTGGTGCTGAGAACTGCTCAGAAGCTGGGATATGGAGAGAGCAGCAAGATGGGTCATTGTTTGGAGGAGGAATAGGAGCTCTATATAGGAGGTGGTAGGTCTGCAAAGGTCAGAGGGGCCATTTCCTGAGGTACAGAGAGCAATGACAAGAACGTCTCAAGGTCAGAAAACCAGGCATTTGGTTTACTCACCTTCAACTTGAGGTGACTCATACAATGAGGAAGAAAAAGAGGCCTTGGGATGGATGAATCCAGACCCCAGGTGAGAAGTCTGAAGCAGACACATGAATTCAGAAAGTGCCAGTACACAGATAACACTTAATTCCTTGAGCCTCAGTGAGGTCATCTTGGGAAGGAATTCAAAGAGAAAGCAAAAAGGTCCAAGGACTGAACTTGAGCAAAGATCAAAGAGACAAAGAGAGGCTAGACAGGAAGGCCGGGAAGAAGAGAGCTCAGGGGAACGGAGTAGAGAATGAATTGATTGCAGATATTATTTCAAAGAAGAGTGATGAACTACTGTATCCATGGCTTCTGGAATGATCCCAGCTAGCTCACTGTGGCTGACTGGAGTACTTTCGGTACTGTGTGGCCCAAACAGTCTTGTTTCCTGACTCTGCGCACAATGGAGGACCACATCTTCATGCATGCTTCCCATGTCAAGAAAATACCCTCTATATCTTCCTAGCAGAAAAGTTCTAGCAGGAACTCTGCTGCCTCACTCGATTTCTCTCTTTCCTCTGATACCTTCCTCTCCTCTCTTCTCCTCTCCTCTACTTCTCTCCCCTCTCTCCCTCTCCCCCCTCTCTCTTTCTCCCTCTCTCCCTCTCTCTTCCTATCCCCTTGGTGGCGGAGCCTCAGATTGGACTAGGAAGGCCAGACCCTTAGTCTGATCTATTCTTTGAGTCACTTTATTCAGCTGAGAAGTCTTCTAAGGATGTTTCCTTTCCTATGTGTGTAACTGCTGTGACAAAATGCCTGACAAAAGCAACATAAGAAAGCAAGGGTTTACTTTGACTCATCAAGATAGGGAAGTCATTGATATAGAAGCTGATGTCCAGGGTCAGGAAACAGTGCCGCAGGCTGGTGCTCAGCCTCCTTTCTTCTTTTGATTCCATCCAAACTCCAGCCCATCACATTAGGGTCATCCCTTCTCAACTCACATGATCTAGCATCTTCCTCCCAGATATGCTCAAAGGTTTGCCTCCTAGGTAATTCTAGATCCTGTCACGTTGACATTTAATATTAATCACCAAACTCTGTAATGTGTTGAGAAGACTCCAAATTCCTTCAAATCCTGGCAACTTTATTACATAGGTCAGTGTCCACTCTCCATATGCCCCACCCCCTATGCTGTATTCTTAACCAAATTCTGAGTAAAGAATCCAGTCATCAGCTTGTTTTTCCGCACATGCATCCCAAGGCAGGAAATCTTGCCCCTAACAAGAATCTATCCACGTCAGATGCTGTGTAAAGCAGTAATTAGCATGTTCACCTTTGAATCGAGGAAGGGACTATGCCAAAGGTCTTAAGACAGGGCCTTTGGTGGAGTAGAACATCACTATGGATACACCAAAGGACAGTATTCCCAGTGTTTGGTGCTTATCTGACAGAGGATGTTGGAGAAAAAGCTCCCAAAATCACAACACAAAGAAGTTTTCATGAAGTCAGTGTATACTTCTGGCAAGCTCCATAGCAAATGAGAGTTAGCTCACAGCAAGGGTACACTGGAGCCTTCTCACCAAAGAGCTCTTCCACTACTCAATTCTGCCTCACAGTTAAAGAAAGGGGAACTGAAGACTTGGCTTGGATTCCAGGGCACGGCATGGGAAATACTGGCTGAGGTATGCTCTTTTTAACTCCAAGAAGAAAACATCCAATTTTGTTTTGAAAATTCAAGCAGAGTTTTGATTCATTCTTGACCACTAAGAAATCTATTTAAAACAGAAATTCAACTTTGGTTATAAAAAACATAAGCCAAACCTCAGGGTGTGAATGAAGGCCTCCTTTTTCTCTCATCATGTGTCTTCTCTTCTTACTTGAAGTTGACTACACCCATCCCCTTGCTTTCAAGCACAACCTTTCTTTCTATTAGTTTGGGCTGCTGTGACAAAGTACCAGAGTTTGGGTGTCTTATACACATCAGAAGAAATGCATTCCTCACAGTATGGAGACCAGAATTCCAGGATCAGAGTGTCAGTCAGGATGAGGTCTAATGAGGGCCCTCCTCCACATTGGATACTTTGACTTCTTGCTGAGTCCTCATATTATGGAAAGACAGAAAACTAGCCTTCTAGCACCTTCTATAAGGGTACAAATCCTTTTCATGAGAGCTCCACCCTTAGGTTCTTATTACCTCTCAAACCCCACCTCCTCATGCCAGCACAAAGGGGAATCAGTTTCCAGAATATTCAGTCTGTGATATCCTTGCCCTGGGCTCCAGGTCACATTGCCAGCAGGAGAGCCCCCAGTCATCACCATCCCTGTGCAAACTGGCAATGCTGGGTAAGAAGGGAGCTTGCTCGCGCTCCTCCTCTCTGCTAGAGTAACTCAAGCCACTCCTTTAAAATAAGCTGCCCATAAAAATCCTATGGGAACCAAGAACCTGGGCTCCAAGGGGAAATCCCCACTACCAGAGAGCTACAGAGAGGCTACACCCATTAGGAGCTAGGCACATTAGCAATGCGTGTCTCATTTAACCTATACTGATCTCACTCTCAGATGGAGATTCTGTTTGTATTTTTTCTGAAGGCAGTGAGAGCTGTGGGCAACCAATTCCACCAACAACACATGGGATGATGGCTGACATCGTGGCAGGAGATGAGCCACCCTGTCCTGTCATGTAGAGCCCAAATAAAACCTATGAGAAACAAGAGACCTACAATTACAGCAAGTCAGATAACCCATGAAAGGTCTATGGAGACAGACCCCAATATCCAATACAACCCAAAGCAGAAGTCCAGAGACACTTAAGATCTCAACAACAAAACAGACTTAAAACTCATCCACCATGACTCAGGTAACTGAGCAGAAGAGGGGGCAGAAAGATTGTAAGAGCCATGATGGGGGAGAATATCCAGAGATATGCCCCCCTCAGCAACAACACACAAAGGGGAAAAATACTGGCTACCTCTTGCATAATTCATAACCCCTACCCCATGGACTGATCCAATATGCCCACTGAGGAGAGCCCCAGTGTGTTGGGGACAGAAAGGAGGGAAATGGGGGTGCCATCACAAGATTTGCCCATACAATGTAACTAATTATTGATAATAAAGATCTTTTTAAAAAGTAAAAATAAAAAATAAGCTGTCTTTTCTTTCTATCTTTTAGTTTGCATTAAAAAGACAAAAAGTAGAAAAGAAAACTCTTACATGACTGAGTTTTGTTACCTGTACATGTCTTCAAAGGCTTGACATTTTTTTTCTGAATGTTCTAAAAACGGAAGTTATGTATCAGCTAAAAATATGATAATTAACAAGTATGCCTTGAATCACATAATAGAAAATGTCACTTTCCTGTAAGACGGAAATGCTGATTATGGGTACAAAGTTAATCCAAACCCAATGCCACTTCACGGAACACCAAAAACCTCCAATTTGGCCAGGGGATCTCACTGTCTTTTGGCAGGTGCCCAGGAGCACCTGCTGCAGGATCCTGGTGGGGAGAAACTCCTGAACCTCTTTCTCTATTTTGCCTGCAGCTCTCCAGCTATTCCATGGCAGGGTGCCACCCTCCAAGCTCGGTGATGCACTATTTCTAATAGCCTTGGCTTACAGAAGAGACGAAGATTTAGTACCCTGGATATCTCAGTGGTATTCAACAATAATCTGTTTCTTACAATCTTGGTTATTACTTTATTGATGACAATCAGTCAACATACAGAAGGAAAGAATGCAGTTAATGGCTCTTCTGCATTCATTCGTTCATTCATTTTGTCTCATTGAACAAGCGTCCACTAAATTCTTTTCTGTGCTGGGCAACATAATGAGCCCTGCAACAGGAAGTAAAAAAAAGACAGATGGACAATAGAGTAGAGAGAGAATCCCCATGGAATTGCAGGCCAAGCAGGCATCCCCCTGGCGGTCTGCTAGTATATTCCAAAAAGGTCAGCACCTGATCAGCTGATAGTCACGTGGATGTTAGGTCAGATATAGAGGTGGGCAGTAGGGCTATTGAGAGGCTAAAGGTAGCCCCAAGTAACTTGGTTCTGATCTTGCAACATTCCATCTTTCTGGGATCACAGGAGCTTTTTTTTTTATCAGTGCTTGCTGGAATTAGGTGTAGCAGATGTAGTATTTTTCTGGGAACTTTAGTTCCCAGGTACCTGAACCATCTTAAGTGCTGAATGAGTGAAGAGATGGATAGCCTCCACTTCCCTCTTGGAGGGCAGAATAGAGATGAATGATTCCAATGTGACCTGTGACAAATGATTCTGTTTCAGAAGGTTCACCACAAAAATATTCCATGGGAACCTCCAAGTGACATGGAAGCCCTTGTGGCTTTCCAAATGCTGCCTCTCTCGACATATGATACAAGAACCAACAGCATCTGATTATCTTAGAACTTCTTAGAAGCACAGACTCAGGCCTTGCCCCATGCCCACTCAATCCAAATGTGCATTTCAAATTTTCCCATGGAATTTGAAGGGCTCTGGTTCTCATATATAGCTGAGCACTGCACTAGCCTAAAGAATTTTAAAAATTAATGGGATTTTAAAATTATATGAGACTGATTTACTTGGTAATGAATGCAACAAGGACATCAGAATATCTTAAAACTCCCTGGCTACTTCTAGAATGCAGGTTGTCTTGAGAACTTGTGCCAGAAACAGTTCTCCACTCTCCCTTTAGCTCAAAGGAGAATAGCATGAAAGAGAGAGACCTGCAGTTAGTCTAGAGTAAGCAGAGAATGGAGGAAGAATAGGAACAGACAGAGTGGAGGACCTGGAAAGTAAATGAATGAATGAATGAATGAATGAATGAGCCAGACAAGGTCAGAGATGGTTTCTCTCCCATCCAAGTACTAAGCAGGCCCGACCCTGCTTAGCATCAGAGATCAAATTAGATCCGGTGTGTTCAGATGATATGGCATTGACCATAGATGGTTTCTCTTTGGACAGCTTTCAAGGAACATTTCTCACTTCACAATAAGCCAAGGCCCAGAAAGGGCACCTGGTCAGATCCAAGAAGATGAGCTGGGAGATGCTTCAGTCATCTAAGTACTTGTTGTGCAAGCATGAAGACCTGAGTTTGATCCCCAGACTCCCTATAAAAAAAATGTCAGGCATGGCACATACTTGTAATCCCAGTATTGGGGAGGCAGAGACAAGTGGACCCCTACAGCTTGCTGGCTAAGCCAGTCTAGCATAAGCTCCATAACAATGGGATACCCTGTCTCCAAAATAGTGGATAGTGCCTGGGGAACAGCATTGAAAGTTACCCTCTGGCCCACACAAACACACATACACAAATACACACACACACACACACACACACACACACACACACACACACCCCACAAATCCAAACATAAGGTGATTCAGAACGGGCTACCAGCAAACAGAACTAGCAGGATCTTCAATCCACCCTTGCTGTTCTCATCCCTACCTCCTCTCTTTGCTGCTAACAATCTCTGCAGTGGCTTCCACCCTTATTTCCTTGGTGTAAACCACAGGGGCTTTCATAGTTAATATGATGCATGTGCATCTTTGGTTCTGTGCTTAGGGACAGAGTCTAGGGAAAGGTACATGTGTGTCTATGTACATTGCATGGTGATATCCTGACAAACTGAAATGAAAACAGAGTCAGGAAAAAGTACCCCTGGGTCCCTAGAAGAAGCTAAGATTCTCCTGGCCCTTGCCTTTACAAAGGAGTTTCCTACATCAGGCTTCATCTAGAAGGAATAGAATGACCCAATACATGCTACCTCAAACACATCTCTACAGCAAGTTTTCATAAAGTCATTATGTATAATATCCCTGGATGGATGCCAAAGAAGTAACATTAAAATGCATGAAAATTCTGCTGGGGACTAAGAACATATGGTCCAAGCTTGATGCAGGCATAAAAATTAGCACAACTAGAGGAAGGGATAAGTAGTGTGCCCTTCAAATAAGCCCTCATAAATATCACTTCCATTTCCCATGCTCTTGCTAAGACATTGGAGGATAGAGGGCTCTTTCACTTCATATGCCTCTGTTTATTTTGGGAATTCAACAAAAAGCCCAAAGAAGAAAATGGTAGGTTGACAATCCATTTATGAAGGCACATACCTCTATCCAAGACTTGGGAGAGAAGAGAGGGTGGTCCAATTTGACTAAAGTGATGCCAGGTCCATTTCCAGATGATAGTCAATAAGTTTTCATAAGAAAGAATTTGTCTTCATGCTAGTATCACAATACGAGCCATTGGCCAGGTCCTAAAATTCCATATACTATGCATGACATATGAAATATGGCTATTCCTTTCCATGGTTGTTTTGCTAAATGCCTCAGGAGTGTTGGAGATTCACTGTTTCAGAAGGCTTGACCATGTTGGGAAATTCTTACAAAGATGATGGCGCATGCCTGAGATAAACCTTGAGAGGCCAGGAGGCTGAGAATAAGGGGGAAGGGGTGTTCAGAGATGGGTGGTGCTGGCTGCAGAGGGGAAGGCAAGAATAGGCTCAGCCTGGCTGGCTGAGGGGAAGGCTCTTCTGGGTGACATTAAGTCCATGCCAGTCCTCTTCACCCAGGGTCCCATCTACGCAGGCAGGAGCTCAGCTTAGAGAAGAAGCATCAATCAGTAACCCCAGCTAGAAATCCTGGTTTTATATTGACTCCCCTCTTCCCCCTTCCCACCCTGTTGGCATCATGGTAGCCGTGAGTATCTTTTGAACCTCTTATTCTAATCACCTCTACTTTCCTAGGCTCACATCTCATCCATCTCACCTGGACCACTGCAAAATTCACTGAGTTCACTTCCTGCCTGAAGCTCTTGACTCCACACGGTGCCAAGGATGGTCTCCTTCCACTTCTCCAACACCATTTATTTTATGAAACACATGTTCATTGCAACTAGTCAAATAAAGCTAAATTTTTAGGAAGATACAAGGGGAACTTTTCAGGAGGTAAGAACAGAGGGCCTTTTAGGAAAAAGAGAGGAAAATAGCTAGGATTCAATGGCTCTCTCTCTCTGATTTGGGAATCTACATAACATTTGTCAATGCTGCTTTATTTTTCCTTTATCTCTATGCTGTTGACTAACTTCTTCTGCTTTCTAATTTCCCAAATGGCCCCATCTCAAGTTGAGGAACTATTAGAGATCAAAGCCTTACCATCAACCCAGTAGAGTCTTTTTTTTTAATTGTCCATAATGAGTTACATTGTTTAGTGGGCCAACAATGAGTTGTTATCCCCAATTCCCCATTGCCCCCCTTCCCCATCCCCAGTCAGCTGGATATTCTCCTCCGTGGGCCGTCTGGATCAGTCTTTGTGGTAGGGGAGCATGGGTAGCCTAGTATTCGGCCTGGTTCTCCTTGCCCAAGTGTGTTGTTACTAAGGGGTGCCATGCCTCTGATAATCTCCCCAGTAGAGTCTTAAAAGAATCTAATTAGTGGATGGTAAGTGATTAAATTGCTACACTCAGTCCAGTTAACCATTTCCAACTCAGAGGGCCACACATATCAAAAGCCATGGCCACCAAAATCAAGTCTTTGCATGAACAACGCACAGCGTCCATGGTATTTATTGAGCCTGTACTTGTTTGGGGCATTGTTCTGGGACTTGGAAATAAACAGGTTGGAATAAAATCACTCATGCACAGTGGGGGTAAGTGCTATGGACAAATGCATGGTGGGACAGGGGACAGTGTTAACAAAGCCTCCCTGAGAAGATGACATATGCATTGAGTCTGAGAACACAACATTATAAGAAGACGTCATGAAAGAGGAAGACATGAAGGCCAAATGTCATGAAGAATGTGCCAGAGTGAAGGAATGCACGAAGCTTAGCAGGATGCCATTGATGGGGTGACCCTGGGATGGTCAGCAAGGCAAGACCTAGCAGGCCCCAGGAAGGTGTCTGGAAGTCACTGAGGTCACTGATGTGTTTTAGTAGTGATTTGCTTGGATTTGCATTTGAAAATACATCTCTGACTGCTATGCCAGAAGCAAAAGTAAGGGCAGGGAGGTGCTCTGGGGATGCAGTTCATGGCATTTCAGACAAAGACGAAGGTGGGTGTCACTAGGAAAGGTGGTAATGACTGAGAGGCAGATAAATGTAGATGGACGAGGGAGGCAGAATCAACAAGAGCTGCAAATGCATTGATTTTTGAAAAAGATGAACAAATTGGAATAAGAAGGCTGGCGTGGTGGCACAGGCCTTTAATCCCAGCACTCTGGAGGCAGAGGTAGGAGGATCGCTGTGAGTTCAAGGCCACCCTGAGACTACAGAGTGAATTCCAGGTCAGCCTGGGCTAGAGCGAGACCCTACCTGGAAAAACCAAAAAAAAAAAAAAAAAAAAAAAAAAAAAAAAAGAATAAGAAGTTCCCAGCTTTCTGTTCAAGCATTTGAATAATGATGTTCAGGGCAGAAAGCATTGGGAGATACATGACCACATCCCCCCCCCCCAAAAAAAAACCCAGGGGATTGTCCTTTGCTGGAGTATTGGTGTCACCTCCTCATTAGTTCATGGCAATGTATATAATGTTTAAGTTCCTTACTCTCTAGACTCAGCCTCTTATCTTACTCCAGCCCCTCACCTCTATTGTCTACAGCCCAGGAATATATTGGATCCAGTCACTGTCTTGAGTACTTGACCAAGGCTTTTCTTTCTTTCTTGGATCCTGTAATCCTGTTAGAACATCTGGGAAACCCTAGATAAATCCTTCAGAAACAAGCTCAAATGTCACCTACTGTGGAATCTTCCTGACAGTCCTGGACTGGAATAATGTCAGTCTCTATAGCCCCCACTCCACAAAGACACTCTATACCATGGAATATTAGTTTACTTTACTTATTGCTGTGACCAAACACCAGATGTAAACACAATAAGGAAGAAGAGGGTTTATTCTGGCTTACAGATTCAAAGGGAAACATTCCATCACGGTGGAGAAGGGCTGGCAAAGGGAACAGGAGACTAGACGGTCAGGAAGAGAGGGTAAACAGGAAGTGAAGCCAGGCTATAAAACCTCAAGACCTTCCCTTAGTGATCCACTTTCTCCAGCAAGGCTTCACCTCCTGATGTTTCCACCCTTCCCAAACAGCACAGCCATCTGGAAACCAAGTGCTGAAACGCATAAGCCTATGGGGGACAGTTCAAACCACAGCACATGGTTGCTGGATAATCTGTGAGCCTTTCAGACCTGTGGCCATAGGTGATCACCTATCGTTCACTTTCTGCAGCATCTGATAGTGTTGAGTACCAAAGGGATTTGGGGTGAGTTGAATGTGAGAAGAGCATAGAACATTGTAGAAGCTTCACAAACTATTCCATAAACTCTGGACTTTAGCTGAACCTGGTTCTGCCACTTTCTCACCCACTGCCCTCATGTCTATCTGGTTAAGACCCAATCCTTTCTGGAATAGTAAAACCAGCTCTTTGTCTGTCCCATCTGTGCATCATGATTGGTGACTCTGAACGCTTCTAGATAGTTCTGGAAGAGATGCACCATCAGGGACCCAATATGTGAGCATCTGTGGTGACCTCTTCCAGGGGTAGGTCTCAATATCGTGCATACTGTGTGCTTTTCAAACTCACTGTCTTTTTCAGCGGGTGTTGATGAGGTGTGTCACCATAGTTCTCTCCTCTGTAAATAAGGGTCATGTTTATTGATCTCCATGGGATTCCCAACTCCAGCTTTTATAAGATATGAAACTGAGTGAAATGAAGATTGAAAAATATGCTCACATGCTCACTAGAGTGAAAAGTAACATGGGTCGTGGCCTTGGGGGATTAGTCATATCATAAACAGAATTTATGTGTATTTAAATCCCCAAAGGACATACGTAGAGAGGGAAAATAATAATAAATAATACTTAATAAATACACATACATACCAGAGGCTGTCCTAAGCATTTGAGCGAGAAGCTTGAGGGAGAATTGGATGAAAATGGAATGTATTTCATTTGCCTCTAGTGATCAGAGAAAGTGTCCTTGGAGCTAATATGTGCACCTCATGGTGATACCAGGTCCTGGCAGGTCAGGGAGCCTGATATCCATATCTCAAGTTTATTTAGACAGCTTTGCTGATTTTACTGTACAAATGACTCAGTCTCAAATAGCACTGGGAGTTGGTGGGGTTTTTTTTAATTAGAATAAGAGGATTCCAAAATAGAATCATTGCTGAAGATGGAAGAGGTAATTATCCTTTTTGAAATCATCTGTGAATCCAGGAAAGAGGCATAATTTTTAACTTCTTAAAATCTCTTTATTGGAAAAAATAACAAGAAGCCCCAAATGGAGGGATTGATCCAAGCTTTTAGGAGTCTTAAGAAGAAACCAGGTTGCTAATTAAGGGGATAAAGGTGTTTCTGAAATGACATTAGCAAGAACTATGAGCAATTAGATGTGGCTGGTGAGGGAAACAAGGAGTTTAGAATGACCCTCAGGTTTGTCTCCTACCCTGACATAAGAAATAAGGAGAAATAGGGAAAAAGAAGAGAATGGATTCCATGTTAGACCTGTGGCTAGTGGGGTATCCTACAGACTGGGGGAGCAAAAGCCAGACTAGAGTCTTCATTGCAGTAGGCATAGGTATGTGGGTAGATATGGAAGCCCTGGGAGTAGAGAGAGTTTGGCTCATTAGTTACTCAGCTTACTGGCTACTAGCATTGTGGTGTCATAACTGTGAGGCAGGAGATGGTCAGAAACTTCATCACAGGAAAAAAACTTCATGGAATTAGAGAAAAGTATAGTGAGAACTAAGAAAATGTCCACCAAATCTCTTGGTAATATAATCAATTATCATAATATAGTCACAATATAATGATATTGAAGACTTTTTTTTCTTTTTGGAATCTCAATTTCATTATCATGAAAGAAGGCAAAGAGCCTTCCTTACAAGAACATTCCAGAGCTGTAGTATTCATAAGACAGGTGAGATTGTGTATGGACAAAGACATCAGAAAGAGACCACTAATTCAACTGTAGATTCTAAACAATACTCATATTATTTGTTTTTATTCATTTGATGTGAATTTATTGAAGACCTACTGTGTGTAGGCTGCAGATGTGTGTGACTGAGAATATTGAAGCAAGAAGTATATATGCTGAAAGGGGACCAGAGGCTCAACATTAGCTAAGTGTTCTGACAAGTTCATTAAGAGAGTTGCTCATAGAAGGAACGAGAAAGCTTCCAGGAACAGTGGGTGGTTCATAGTTATCTCAAAGGATGAGTATGCAAACATGATCAGACTGAAGTTTTAGGTAAGGAGCATAGAGATGAGGTTGCTAAGAAGCATTGCAGACCATGTTTGGGGTGGGTTGAAGAGTCCTTTATAATGAATCATGAGGTGTAAGGGGTGAACAGTGAGAGACAAAGCTAACAGTGCAGAGTATACCCAGATATTGGAGGGCTTGAATCCCACACCAAGAGAATGGGCTTGAGCCAATGGGAAGGGAAAACATAGTATCACAACCTTGCTCAGACATTATTCACTTACCTAATTCTAGCCAAAAGGTGGGAGGATGCTATTTTCTTCTTATAAACAGCACCCCATTTCCCTTATATATGGTCTAAACTTTCTTTTTCATAGAGAATGGGTCTCAATACTTAGAGGCATGTTTTAAACACTGAAGAGTGGTTAGGAAAAAAATGATAGTCAAGTCCCACCCCACTACAATTATATTAAAGTGTTTTCTCTAGAATTCAGGTAAACATGAACTGTAGCCAGTGTTGAGGAGTGGTTTCGATGCATGTATTCTTTTTTTTAAATTTTTTAAAAATATATATTTATTGTCCATAATGAGTTACATTATTTAGTGGGCAAAAAATGAGTTGTTATCCCCAATTCCCCAATGCTCCCCCTCCCCATCCCCAATCAGCTGGATATCCTCCTCTGTGGGTCATCTGGATCAGTCCTTGTGGCAGGGGACCATGGATAGCCTAGTACTCAGCCTGGTTCTCCTGGCCCAAGTGTGTTGTTACTGAGGGGTACCATGCCTCTGGACAGTCTCCCCCACCACGGCTCCCACAGTCTTTCCGCCCCCTCTTCCGCTCAGTTCCCTGAGTTGTGGTGGGTGAGTATTAAGGCTGCTTTAATGTTGTGAGCTTAGGGGTCTTTGTATCGAAAATTGTTGGTATCTGTCACCCTGGCTTATCCTGTGTTGATTGAATGGCTATGGCTGTGGGTCCCTTGTTCGTCCTGTCATTCTCTGCGGGATTCCATATGCATCCTCCACGATATGGCTGTGGTGTCTCATCTCTTGCATATATTCTTTATCATTGGTGGAAGCACCCATTAACTTGCATCATCCTTGAGGCTGTCTTTGTAATATACTAAATGCCAAGGAGAAAAGATGGGCTTTCTATTCAGAAGTTTATTAGAAAAACATTAGAAGGAAACTCAGAAGACTTGACATTGGTCAGTTCCTCCTCAGTAATCCTAGAGCTCTGCTGAGTTCTTTTACAAACACAAGTCTAAATAGAAGTCTACATCTGGGTGCTTGGCCTCTGCCAATCAACTAGTGATCTACACATGAAAGTTTGAGAAGATATGTTATTTTGCATCACTATGACAGAATTCCTAATACATGTAAGGAAGGAAAGGTCTGTGATAGTTAAGTTTTGTTGTCAGCTTTATGTTTTAGTAATCTTGGGTGGGTCTCTGTGGGTGTTCACAGGAAGGCTGCCCTCTCAGTAGGAGACAGATGTAAAGAAGCTCAGGGAAGCTATAAATGTAAATCCCTTCCTGGGAGGGCTGTGCAGGAAGGAATTCCAGAGAAGCAGGAAGACAGTCTGGGATAGGGTTGCAAGACCCCACCCTAAGGCTCCCTCTCCCTCTCCCTCTCCCTCTACCTCTCTCTTTCTCTTTCTCTCTGTCCTTGGACCTGTGAAAGGGAGGCAGCCTCTTTCACTATTATGGAACTTCCCCTGGATCTGGATCTTCAATAAATCCGGTGCCTGGTTTGGAGATTCATCCCAGTGGCTTGTGTTTGACTATGACAAGGTCTATTTCAGTTCATGGCTTCAGAGGGTGTTAATCTGTCACAGGCAAGCAGTTGATGGCAGTAGGAATGTGCAGCAGAGACGGTTCACATGGTGACAGATCAGGAGGCAGAAAATCAGGCTGCATTCAGGGGCTCGGCTATATCCATCCCTAACTACCTACTTACCCAGCTAGATCTCACCTCCTAAAAGCTGCACAGCCTCCCAAAGTAGTTCTACCAGCAGGAGAACAATCATTCAAGGCATGAGCCTAGAGAGAACATTTCAGATTCAAAGCATAACAGGGTATAATTTTTCTAATGCTATGCTTACTAAAATGCATCTTAAGAAAAACTTCAGTATGTATTGGAGTGTTTGATTTTTCTCTGCTACTCTGGGTTGGTATACCTCTAAGACACAATTTGTTCATTATGTTGGTTAGTTTTGGTTGGTTTTCCCAGGTTTTTGCAACAAAGTCATACTATGTAGCCTAGGCTGACCTTGAACACTTGATTCTCCTGTCTCAGTTTCCCAAGGGCTGGCATTATAGGCATGGTCCACCATGCCTAGCTTGAGATACACTTTTTCAATATGAGAAATAACATTGATACTGACAGAGAATGAGACTTGTTGTTTTAATACTTACAGTTTGTAACATTTTGAGCCTTGAATAAGGTTTCACTAATGACCCATAAGAAAAGCCTACAACCAAGAGCCTCACACAGAACAGAAGTACATTCATTTTATGGAAATTCAGTGGAAATCTAAATCTCAGCCTCTGCCCTGTGTAGACACACCTGCGGCCTTACACGTGTCATGTCCTTTCCTAGAACTCACTCTCCCTACTAAGTTGGATTAGATGTTAATATTTTTTATTCAAAATTGCAGTGTTATCATTGAGAAAAATTTGATGTGAGAGAAATACCTGGTTCAAATCACAGCTGCTAGTTACTGAATGATAGTATAGTGAGAGCCCTGTCCTTCCTTCCTTCCTCCCTTCCTTCCTTTCTCCCTCCCTCCCTCCCTCCCTCCCTCCCTTCCTCTCTCTCTCTCTCTCTCTCTCTCTCTCTCTCTCTCTCTCTCTCTCTCTCTCTCTCTCTCTTTCTTTCTTTCTTTCTTTCAGGGCGCCTGCACATCAGTGCCTGAAGCAAATGTTTCAGTAGGGCTCAGTGAAGCTGAAGGCATCATTGGGTGTATTGTAGGGGTGTGCTGTAAACATCTTTTACACTTCTCTAAGGGAAGAAATTAATTGACACATTGCTTTCCATTAATCATAATAAAGAAACAGATGATGAAAGATTGAGTTTCCAATCACACAGGTAGGTGACTATGAACCAAGGTGTTAGCTGGCACTGGTTATGCCAGAGCCCTTCAGGCTGATTACTAAACCACTCTGATAGTCTAAGAGTCCTTGAGCTCCCAGAAATCTCTCCCACTTTCTTTCATCCTCTTTTCTCAGAGTTACCAGAAAGTGTAAAGTAACTGATAACTAGGAAGGCATCTTTATTCCAATTATTGATTCTGAAATGGCTTCTCTAAGGTTGAAAAAAAGAGGTTAAATTATACTGAAGATACTCATTAAATTTTCAATGAATAGAATTGCCCTCTAAGCCAGGATTTCAATATACCTATCTTCCAACCCTTCTCCACAGAATGCAAGCGGGAAGAACAGAGAAGGCAGCCAGCATGCTGAGCCCCTCCAAGACTGCTTGGGCTGGGCTCTATGTAGCATCCCATGAAGGCCTCAACAGCAACTTAGGCAGAAGGTAAGCTGTTCTTATATCCTCTTCCAGATCAAAAGTGCATGCAGGATGAGGATATGGCTCAGTGGGTAAGAGTGCTTGCTGTTCAAATAGCAAGACCTGTTTTTGATCCCTAGCACATATGAAAAAGCCACACGTGGCTGCAAACACCTATGATCCAGCACTGAAGAAGGTGGAGACCAGGGGCTTGCTGATCAGTTAGAATACTGAAAAGCCACCTGATTCAGGTTCAATGGGAGAATATGTCTCAAGGATATAAGATGAAAGGGTGATAGAGGAGGGCACCTGACATCCTCCTCTGACCTCCATAAATGTGTGCACAGAGCCTCACATCTACACACACACACACACACACACACACACACACACAAGAACAGTCATTGTCTCAAACTATGCAACTACCAAATGGAAAAGTTGGGTGCTTAAGCCAAGTTCTGTTCTACAGCTGGGTCTTCTCTTATCATTCTTTTAGAGTGAAGTCACAACACACCTCAATGTGTGATCAATGCCTCCATTGAAATGCAACTTCAGCACTTATTCCCATCAAAACCAGAACACTGTCCCATGAAGTCCAGAGTAGGGTCCTCCTTGAAACCCAGGCCTTCTGAACTCCTCAAGTCTTTGATCCTAGGAGCCTTACACTCAAGGACCTGTGGATGGCATAGTTATCATGGGGATGGTTTATCCCCTTCAGCTCTCAGCATCACCTCTGCAAGGAAAGCTAAGCACTGCTAAAAGCTGTAGGTCCTTTAAGGAAAAGAGTAGGTCACCTCCTGTCTCAACAGAGAACAGGCCTTGGTGCTGAGAGCCAGAATTACCACTTCAGAGAAAGGGCAGTCCCAGTCCCAGCTCTCCCCAGAGCCAAAAGCAAAATGAGCTTCGTCCTCACACCTGCAGTACACCTTCAGTATCACCTTCATACCTTTGCACATGTGTGTGTGCAGTGTGCACATGTATGTGTGTTTGAATATGTGTGACAGCATATGTATGTGCATGTGGGGGCCAGAGGTAGACACTAGATGTCTTCCTTGACCTTATTCTTTGAGACAGGCTCCAAATGAACTTAGAATTCATCAGTTTGGCTAGACTAGCTATCCACTGAGTCCCAAGAATTCCCCAACTCAGCCTCCTCAGTGAGGGAATTACAGGAACGCAACAGGATGCCTGGCAGTTTACATGGATTCTGGGAATCTGATCCCAGGTCCTCATGCTTCCACAGCAAGGACTTCACCCAACGGCCCATCTCTCAAACCAAGAATGGAAAGAGGTGTGTTTCCATTATGATTCTAAGCCAAGGCAGGTGACAATAAAACATTAACCATCACAGCATCACAAGAACATGCTCCTAATGACCTCCCTCCTTCAGCTAAACCTCCTCTTCTAAAGACAAGATTGTGTTTGTATTTTTCAGGATGCAGTGAGAGAGCTGGGGCTCATCTAACCCTACCAACCGACTGTAGGCCTATAGCTGAGATTCTGGCAAGAGAGGAGCCACCACAGTCATATCGTGGAGGATCCAAATGGAACCCCGCAGAGAATGACAGGATGAACAAGGGGCCCACAGCCACAGCCATTAAATCAACACAGGATAAGCCAGTGAGACAGAAACCAACGATTTTGACACAAAGACCCCTAAGCTCACAACCTTAAAGCAGCCTTAATACTCACCCACCACGACTCAGGGAACTATGCGGAAGAGGGGGCAGAAAGATTGTAAGAGCCGTGGTGGAGGAGATTATCCAGAGGCATGGCCAGGAGAACCTGGCTGAATACTAGGCTATCCATGGTCCCCTGTCACAAGGACTGATCCAGACGACCCATGGAGGAGGTTATCCAGTGGAGGGGGGAGGGGAGGGCAGCAGGGAATTGGGGATAACAACTCATTGTTTGCCCACTAAATGTTG
>PVHP010017071.1:0-34198 GCA_004024765.1 Zapus hudsonius
AAGTTGCATCGTGAAGGGGAAATCGCAGTGGAGCAGAGCCTGGGCATCCCAGCTCTGAGCAGAAGTCGTCTCTGTTCTGGCTTGGAGCCAGGCTAATACACCGCGAGATCTGTCCTCAGTGACACACCCCCTCCAGCAAGGCCCCACCTCCCAAACTGCCACCAGCTTCGGAGCAACTACGAGGTCCAATCACATGGGAGGCAATAGGGGGCATTTCCCATGCCAACTAGCGCACTGCGTGTCCCAAGGCAGGTTCACTGAGCCAAATGCACTTCAGAGAACCCCTTTCCACTCTCGGATGTAGGAGGTCTGGGCAAAACAAGGAGTTTGCATTTCTCACAAATTCCCAAGTCATGTTGATTCAGCTGGTGCTTCGAAGGCCACCCCTTCAGAACTATTAGAACTACTAATAAGTTTGGAGTTGGTGAAATGGCTGATAGTCGGGTAGTTAAGGTCAAACTTTCTGGCCTGGTGTTCAATTCTCAGTTCCCACGTAATGCCAGATGCACAAAGTGGCACGTGCATGTGGAATTCATTTGGAGTGGCAAGAGGCCCTGGCGTACCCATATTCTTCCTCCCCCTCTCTGAATAAATAAATAAATAGCAACTACTAATAAGCTTAGCAACCTTGACTTTTGATACAGACTTCCTGTGTGCAAATCTTGATCACATCTTGTGACCTCGAGCAAGAAAGCTGTGCTAGTCAGATTCATGTTGCTACAATATGTGTTACACACGATGAACATCACAATAATTGCATTGTCTCACAGGGTTAGCACAAGCTGGCAGGCTTTTCTGCCAGGCACCAGAGAGTGCCTATTCTGGACTTTGAGGGCCAGAAGAGTCTCGGTAGCAGCCACTCAATGGCGCCATTGAAGGAAAAGAAGCCACAGACAGTCAGTGGAAGAGTAGGGCTGGCCTTGCTCCAGTAACACAAATAGAAGGCTGCTGTGGGGAGTTTCTGCCTCCTGATTTAGCAGAAGCAGCAAGAAATATCTGTGAAGTAAGCTGGCAAGGGCATCTGAAGCGAGGAGGAGGAGGTGAGTGGCACGTCCCAGGCCGTGAGGACAGACGGGTGCTGCTCCCAGACAGACCTGGCAAGCTGCCGAGAGGGAGGCCGCCTCCACGCCATCCTTCCTTGTGAGTTAAGCATGGTGGTGGACTGATGACTGAAGGCTGGGATCTGAGTTTGGGCACCAACTATTTACACGCTATGGGGAAGTTTGGGTCAGTCCCTACCACTGGAGAAAGAGAAGCCTTCGTGACTACCTGGTCCCTGCAAATGACCAGTGTGATGGTTAAGTTTTGTTGTCTCTGAGGTTGTTTACAGGAAGGCGGCCCTCTCAGCATGAGACAGGATGTAAGGAGGCTTCTGGGAGGGCAGTGCAGGAAGGAAAATTCCAGAGACTCATGAAATCAGTAAGTCGGGGAAAGGTTGCAAGACCCCACCCTAAGGCTATATAAAGGGGAAGGAAATCTCTCTCTCTCTCCCCTTGCTTATCTGCCTGTCTGGCTGCTGGTGCTTTGTCGTCATTGGAATGAAGCTTCCTAAACCTTCCAGCCTGGACTGAAGTCCAACTGCTGAACAGGAAGCCTTCAGGCCCTCAGTGCTGGATTGGGGCTGCTGAGGATCCTGCCATGAGAACCGAGCAGCTACCAGCTCCTTAAATCTTGGGCTTACAGACTGCTTTTGTGGGACTGCCGTGAGCAAATGCAATAAAACCTTTTTTACTCTAATTTATTCTGCTGGTTCTGTTGCTCTAGAGAACCCTGACTAATACAAAATTTGGCACTAGGATGGTTCTAGAGAAACAGAATTGTAAGAACGGGTGGGTGTGGTGCTATCTGTCATCAGCTCTTCAACTTCAATGCTATTAAAGACTCTACTGGTAATAAGGAGAGCATTTTTGCTGGAGGTGAGGAGAGCACTGATAATCCATGGTGTGAACTATTTAAAGAGCTTTGAGAGACAGTGGTGTGAGAGCTGACGATGATAGTTTTGGTACCAGAGGTTGCGGTGATATTGCTGAGATGAATCTGACCATATGGATTTTGTCTTCTGAAATTTGTGTGCTGAAGGAATGGACATGGATTTGGTACTTGCAATGGAAGATGCCTTCCACAACAGTAAGCCAAGGTTTGTGGACTATTTTGACGAGAATTTGAAAATGCTGAGTGCAGAGAGAATTGCATTTGGAGGCTTGGCTTGCGAACTTTCTAAGGGAAAGGAGAGATTACAGAGAACTTTATTGGAACTGTGTTACTGAAAGAAGTGGTGGATGCATTCTGCTGCCCACAGAGTTTCTCAAGATTGAATTTAAGTAATAGACTGATATTCTTGGTGAACAATAGGGAACTGAGAATTTAAATTGACAAGGGGTGATTGTGATGGTTAAGTTTTGTTGTCCACTTGACCTGTTCAGTAATCTTGGGTGGGTCTCTGGTTTTGTTTACAGGAAGGCAACCCTCCCAGTAGGGGGCAGGGCGCAAGGAGGCTCAGTGGAGCTGGACACAGACATCCCTTCCTGGGAGGGCAGTGCAGAAAGGAAATTCCAGAGACTCAGGACGTCAACAAGTCTGGGAAAAGGTTGCAAGACTGTCATAGCCACGTGCCACTGGGATGAATCCAAACCAGGCACAGTTTATGGGCGGAAAGGATTTATTGAAGCTGCAGATCCAGAGGAAGTTCCATAATGGTGAAAGAGGCTGCCCCCTTTCCAGGAGCGGGACAGAAGCCATGCACTGGACCTAATGTTGCAACACCAAGAAAGACCGCACAGGAGGGTGTCTCCCAGCTGACTCATGAACAACTCGGGTTGCTTACTTAAGGAGCAGAGAAGACCTCCCCTGCAAACGACCTTTACTTTGGTCCAGTCGTGGTGTCATCCCCTTGGCACTGCCATGTCAACCCCTGCGCTGGCCTAGGTTGGAACAGTTGTCAGGTCCTCTCAAGTTCACCGAGTTATGATAGCAATGTGTGAGGTGCAAACTGTTAGAAACCTGCCAGGCGGGGGCTGCATCTCCAGGGACCATAACAGGCAGCAGCGGTTGTGTGTTTTCTTGAGGCACCCATGGGTGTTCAGAACGGCCAGTGCTGGCTTCAGGGCGTGTGCTGGCTCCCTGCTGGGCTGCTGCTCAGGCAGCCACGGTAACGAGGGAGAGTCCAGCCTCTGCCAACTGGCAAGTCACAGTGCCACCTCCAAATGCCTTGCTTGCTTTCAGGAAAATGAGGGTTGGGAGGAGTCCTGATAATAACAACTTCGAGGTCTTATCATTAACACCAATAATTATTTCAGAAGGTTCTACTGATGCTTTAACAATGCTCCAGGATGAGCTGGCCCTCTTCGTATGGCTCACAAAGATCCCTCTTGTAACTCATGAAAAACTATCCAGACAAGCAAAGCGACACTTGTCTGTCGTCCCAGCATGGGGGGGGGGTAGAGAGGAGAATCGGGAGTTCAAGGTTATCCTCAGCTACATGGGGAGTTTTAGGTTCAGCCTGGTTTACATGAGCCCCTGCTTTAAAAGCACACGCAGAACCCTTACCAGTGAGTCCTGTGTGTTTCATTGCTGATCCTCACATGTTGAAGCAAAACATGTCAGAAATGTCACAAATGTGCCAACAGCAAGGAACATTGGCATTTGAAACCCTGAGCGGGGGTTGTGGTCGCAGACGCCTTTTTGGCTGAGCCCTTCGAGGGAATTCAGGCCAAGCAAGGAGCGCTGCGTGGGAAACAGAGGGAGCTTGGGGAGAGAGAGGCAGCAGGAGGCGTGAGCGATGGGGGCAGGTTGCAGGAGGGGCAGCTGCGGGGAAGAGCTGTGCGGGGAACCAGTAAGGTGCTGGGCACAGAGGGCTACGACCAGAACCGTGTGTGAAAAGATCCGGGTAGCACCGGGTGGGCTGTTGGGAGCCAGAAGGAAGACCCACATCCTCCAAAAGCAGGTATGGTGTCTGGCAGGTGTTAGGGAGCAGTTCCTGCCCACGTCCTCCTTCTCAATAAAAGGAACGTGAACTGCAACTTCCCAATCCTGGGACAAAACACCCGAGCAGAAGCAGCTCATGGAAGGAAAGGGTTTGTTTCGGCTCAGTTTCAAGGGGGAGGTTTCCCCTTGCGTTGGGGAAGCATGGCGGAGCAGGCCACAGCATCATATCTTGTCCCATAAGCGTTGAGCAGCAAGAGTGAGCTAGCTGGCACTGGCCGGTGGGATGGAGCGTGAAACCCCCAGTGACACACCTCCTCCAGCACGGCTCCATCTCCCAAAGGCTCCACCAGCTGGCAACGGTCAGGTATGAGGTCTAATCACCAATACACAAGGTTGTGGGAGACTCTTCACATTCAAACCACCAGAGGCCAGCTCCTCCACCCGGAGTAAGAGGTTCCCGAGGAGACAGAGGGGCTGAAGAGGGAGAGACGAGTCTTGGAGAGGTGAAGAATCTTCTGGTTGCTGAACCAGAGAGGAGGTGGTCGGGGTCAAGGAAGGCTGGTTGTGTGGAGAGGGAGCTGAGGCAGGATGGCTGGCTGAGGCCTAGAGAAAAGAAAGGGCCTCTCTGGTGCCCAGCTCTGGTTCATTTCTCTCTCTGCTGACCCCCAAGAATTTCAACATAAATGACAAACTGCCTGCAAAAGAATTGTACTCACTTGTCCGACGGAACCTAAAAATTACAAAGGCTGGAGAGATGGTTCAGTGGTTAAGGCCCTTGCCTGCAAAGCCTAACAAGCCCGGTTCGATTCCTCAGCACCCACGTAAAGGAGGATGCACAAGAGGTACATGCGTCTTGAGTTCGTTTGCAGCGGTTTGAGGCTCTGGCGTGCTCATTCTCTCGTCTGTCTCTCGTCTCTTTCTCTGCTTGCAAATAAATAGATTAAAATATTTTTTTAAACCACAAATTGTTAGAAGGCTGATGAATCCTTGTGGCCTGTGTATAAGGATCCTTTTGGTCTGCCTCTTTTAATTACTCTCTCTTATTCACCTCAGGTCTGTACAAAGTATGGAAATAGTCTCGGATTTAAGGCCAGAATTGTGTGGATAAGAAAACGAGCACGTGCTCTCCCAAATGCTTAAGCTTAGTCACAGCAGTTAAGTAGATAGGCAGGCAAAGCCCGGCATCAGAGGCACCTAAGCCCATTCCTCTCCCAGGGCCTGCGCTCGACTCTCTGCTCAATCAATAAACTTCTGTTTCCTTTGGATTCATCCTGAAATTCTTTTCTGTGGAATCAGGTCAAGAACCTGGCTGTTCTTGAAACTGAAGGGAACGTCCCAGGCTGCAGCCCCCGTGCGTCCCACTGCATTTCCCAGGGCTGTTGGCAGCGTGGCAGCCAAGCGGGAAGCCTCGGTCCTCTTCTCCAGCATCCTGAAGGTCAGCAGCATCCCCGAGCAGCAGTGATGTCCAGGGACAATGGAAAGCTATTTCATGCTGAAGGCGTTCTTCCTGGCTCCCCACAGAAGCCCTCCGCTGACTCCTTTCTTCTCTTGTTTTCACCATCAAAGAGAAGTTCAGGCACACAAGGTTTTCACACCGAAATATCCAACAGAGAGTAACAAACAGAATAAAAACCGAAATCTGCCTCCTGACTCCAAGCCCGGCTCAGGTCGCGTGGGCAGCTTGAACGACAGAAGCTGGAAGTCAGGTCAGAGCGTCAGTAAGGTCAGGATCGGGGAGGACTCTCCTCCTGTTCAGGCTCCCAAGGGTGGGCCAGGGGAGCCTCTTCTTTCTGGCTGCACTGCTCCTATTCGCGAGGTTCCTCACTACCTGCCAAAGGCCTCTCCTACTTTGGGAACTAGGATTTCAGCACACGAGTCCCCTGGAGACGCAAACACTTAGTCTCCTGGTTCTGGGGGGGTGTGGGGCAGTGGGTTGGGAGAGAGGCTGGAGCCTAGCTGACCCAGGACTGAGCCCACAGCTGACCCCTGACTGGGTCAAGAGAGGGGTTTCATATTGGCGTATTGACGGTGTTCAGGAATGTTCAAACTGTTAGGCAGCCTCAGAGTGAGGGTGGGTCATAAAGAATGCCATAAAAAGACAGGCAAAACCCAAAATCACACTTCCGTCTTGAGGTAAGGGGAAGACACCCATTAGTGAAGGTGAGATCGTCCTGGAAGTCCCACTTGACAAGAGACACAAGATTTCTCTGTAACATGTGGGTCTGCGTGTGAGATGTGCATACATCTGTATGTGTGTGCACGTGTGTGCACGTGTGTACGTGCATATGGATATGTGCCTTGTGCGTGAGTGTGTGGGCGCTCACATGTGTGTATGTATATGTGTGTGCGCGTGTGTGTGCTTGTGCGCCCGTGTGTCTGCGTGTATGTGGGTGTCTGTGCGTCTGTGTGTGTGTGTGTGTCTAGGCTAGAGGTTAATGTCAGATGTCTTCTATTGCTCTTCACCTTCTTTTTTATTTTTACTTATTTATTTAAAATTTTATTTTTTAAAAGATTACACTCTTCTGTCACCTCACGCCCACTCCCCTTTCCTTGAGGGCCCTAATTAGTGGGATTACGGGTACTCATGGTGGGGCCGTGAGGTCCTCAGTCATTCTCTGTGGGGGACATCTCTACCCACCCTGGGGCTCTTACAATCTTTCCATCCCAAGTCCTGCCAAGTTCCCTGCGCCATGGCAGGCTTGTGAGGAGTCTGTAACCTCTGGATTTCCGCTTGGATGAGTTTTGATTGACGGCAGTGTTGGCTCCCTCCACTTGGTTGTCAGCGAGCAGTGAGAGCGATGCCCGTTTCCACCGCTCTGCCAGCCAGGGCCCCAGCAGGTGAGCTAGAGGTGACTCATCTGTGCTCGGCAGCCTTAGTTGGACGCTGGCTCTCCCTGGTGTTCTCTGCCGACTTCGTTTTTGAGAGGGGTGGATTGTGCAGCGTCTGACCTCTTCGTTCCTTTGATGTGGCTGCTATTCTGCCATCCTAACCAGAAGCTTCCCCCTCCTGACTGTGAGACGAGGTCTCACACTGAGTCTGGAGCTCACTGGTTTGGAGGACTAGCTGGACCCTGCAATCCGCTGTCTGGGCTTCTCCAGCGCTGGAGCCATGCCCGGCTTTTATGTGAAGGCTGGGATCTGAACTCAGATCTCATGCTTGTGTGGCCAGAGCTCCAGCAGCTGAACCATGTCACCCTCCCCTTCCGTGGCTTCGAGGTGTGCTAATCAGGCAGGACATGGCCATCTGAAGCCACTGTCGACAGCTCAGGGCTGTTCTTGGGTAATAAAGAAATGGACGTGGGTAAGCTCTGTCAAACTCAGAACTATCTCCACCATATGTGGGCCTCACATCTGGGCCAGCGCAGGAGTGTGACTGTTAAGCTCATATGTTGAAGGCTGGTTTTCCAGATGGCGGGTCTAACAGCTCATCAAAGGTACTTCCTCCATAACTCACTTCTTCCAACCAGGCCCCCATCCAGCCTCTGCCAATATTGGCACCAGAACCCACTGATTAGGCCAGAGCCCTCAGGAGCCAGTTGCCTGTCCGCTGTCGGATCCCAGCATTCACACGAAAGCCAGAGTGCGCTCTTGTAACTCCAGCACTGGAGACCTAGAGGCTGGAAGGAGGGCCTGGTTGGAAGACGTGCGTCATGGGGAAGTGCTTTTGCAGAGTATCTTGTCCCCGGCCGCTCGTGTTTCCCTGCCTGCCAGGTGCTATGCCTCTGCCTCTGCCGAGCCCACAGCAGTGGGACCTCTAAAATTTGAACCAAAGGGAATCTCCTTCTTGTATATTGTTTCTCTAACACAGTGACTTCACTCACTTCAGCGTAACCGCAGGACTAAGTGTACGAAAAAGGAACGAGTACAGTCTCTCTGCAACACACATGCTCAGATGGTGGCCTGCTTCTTCAAAAGATTAGTCCAGTGAAAATTCTGAAACTATCAGGAGAGAAAGGGAGTAAAGGAGTGTGGGAGGGGTTGCAATATTCACGGGGATTAAGCATTGTCTTTTCTCTTTTTTTCCTAGCATCGGTCTTATGAAAGACCAACCCTGGTTTATCAAAAACATGAAAGCTCCTGCTGGGGCTGCAGGTCATCACTGAGAAATCAAGCTGCAGCTGAGCCAGAAACCTCCTCCCTGTTGACCAGCTGACAGAAAGCTGGAGGGAGCTATGCTGCATGCAGCCCTATGGGAGAGAGAAGTCATCACTGGTGGTGAACAGCAGTGGACCTTGCAAACCTCAAGACTGGCCAGCCAGGCCAAATGGGCCAACTGGGGCACTAGTGGCACATCTATTGGGGGAAACCAACCACTCTCTAATTGGACTGGAGGCCCGCTCCATGGGAGGGAAAGCATGCCTGGTGCTGAAGACCTAGTCAAAAGTCTACGGCAGAGAGGTCATGAGCCCTAGGGGAGTAACACCTGCTGTTGCCTGGCTAAATACATACATCATGCTCACCAAACTGCCCACTGAGCACTTTTAAAATGATTCTATGCATGTATTAATGCTACTCTCACTCTTGCCTAGAGAAGCTCCTCTTTTCAGCTAGCTGAACACTGGGGTAACTCAAAAGTCACCATAGTGCTGAGAAGAAACGACAGTGGAGTGTTCAGCCCTGGGACATCTCTGTCACACTTCCCGAGAGGCTCAGGGTCCGTTGCAGAAGAGGTGGTGGAAAGACGGAAAGAGCCAAAGGAAGGGGAGGGCTGCTTATAACGCAATCTTCCAGACATAAAATGGCCTGGATAGGAGCTGAAGCCTAGAAGGAGGGGAGTGCTGCACAGGGTTCGCACTGACCACTACAGACCAGGTCATAGAAGAGTGCTTCTCTGCTCCAAAGGCTGAGATCTGTGCACTGAGGAGAGCGTGCTCCCTCGAGGAGGGTAAGTGGGCCACCATTTGTACTGACTCCAGTATACCTTCACCACCCTGCACACTCATGGAGCAACAAATATATCGAGAAAGGGGGCTGCTCACCTCAGGAGGCAAAGACATCAAAAGCCGTGAGCAAATCCTCTGACTCTTAGAAACTGTCTGGGCCCCTCAAACCATGGCAGTGGTACATTGCCAAGTTCACCCAAGGAATCGGGACTGAGGAAGTCAAGAAAACCAGCTGGTGGATCAAACAGCTAAACAAGCAGCCCTCTGGGAAGACATAACTAAAACATGCTTTATACTTCCCATGCTCCCAGAGTCTACATGAGTCGTTATGAGATAAACCGGAAGAGGGAAAAAGAGCAACCAATGAGGAAGCTGCTGAAAATCAGGAGGTCTGTTTAGTTACCCCAGATGGGAAAATAATGGTCACAGAGGCAACAGCACACATGTTGGGCACGGCTTGTCGGCACTGCTAATGGGACATGGAGCACAAAGGGTTAACGATGTCTGAACAGGTTTGCAACCCCGGTGGTAATCCGGTAGGTGTTTCCCAGCTCCGTCGTCAACCCTGACTCCCAACCCCCCTGAGCAAGCCACATGAACCCAGCTTCGCACCCCAGCTGTGCCTGGAAGGTGGCAGCTCCTCTGCCCCCACCATCTGATACGCCCAAGCTCACGTCTACATGCAAAGCAGGTATTCACAGGTCGCTGATTGCTGCCAATCTCCGTTGCCCATTTCTTCCCCTCCCTCCTCCTCTACCTCAATTGAACCAACGGGACTCCTACAATAAACAGGAATATATTTTCACGCCTTTCTCCCAGGTCTCTGCCCGTTATTCTCTCTGAAGAGATGAGCTGAACACACAGGAAGCCATGCTTCCAAGAGCTGTAACACTTCCGCGGGTTCTCAGGCCCATGGGCATGCCTCCACGGCTGTCCGGGTCCACAGCCGCCGCTGCCACCATCGCCGCCACTCGGAGCATGCCTGCTCCCTCCCTGCCCGGGTCTGCTGCTCCGCCTCCCCGGGTGCGCTCCACGCAGACCTCAGGATTCCTTTCTTCTTTTATTAAAAACAACACACACAGTCTAGTCCTGCTCTATAAGACTTGCTAAAGAGATATTTGATGGTCCCAAGGCACCGACCCAAGAAGCTCACAAAGTTTGCCTACAACCCACCAAGAACAATCTCAGAATGGGGCCTAAGGCCTCAATTCAGACACAAAAACAAGAATCCTGCCCATTCAAACATCTGGAAATGGACTTTACCGGCATTCAACCCAGAAGAGGGAGGGGATGGATCCTTTTTATAGTGTGTACCTTTTCAGGTTGGTAGAAGCCTTCCCAACCTGCACAGATAAGGCCCAAGAAGTAGTTCACTTCCTGATCAGGGAGATTATCCCATGCTTTGGAGTTCCAATGAGTACAGGGTCAGACACTGGACCAGCCTTTGTCAACAAGGTCATCCAACAGGTGTCCAAGGCAGTAGGATTGACTTGGAACTGACACACAGCACCACCCCAATCTTCAGGCTGAGTTGAACCAGTGAATAGGATTTTATAAACAGCAACAGCCAAGCGTTGCTAAGAAACAGGCCTCCCTTAGCCAGAGATCTTGCCGCTTGTACTGGTTAGGGTGAACTGCATGCCTCGCAAATGTTGATACTCTCCTTTTGAGATTGGGTTTGGATGCCTACCTCCATGACTCCTAAGAGACTCAAGAGACCTCTGGGAATATGGACATGCCCGCCTTGAAGGACTGGGCTAACACTGCCCAGAGAATTGCCCAACAGTGAAATTTACCCTCTCCTCCAATGGTTCAGGGTCCCATATACCCCTGGCACCCAGGTGGTTGGGTTTGCATGAAAGTCCCAATAAGGGGATGCTTAGACCCAAGATGGGAAGGGTCTTATCAAGTCTTATCCTCACCACTTCCTCAGCTCTTAAAGTTGCAGGGATTCATCACCCCCACATGAAGGTGGCCTCCTGTCCAGACCAGACCCGGGCATCAACAGCAGACCCTCAGAATCCTTTGTGCCTAAGGATCTTCACAAGAAAGCAAGATGAGGAGTAAGAGACAGCCCTGGATAACCACAATGCTGGGCTTATAGGGGGTGGTGTCCCCAGAACCAACGGACACAAGCTTGGTCGTAAAGGTTTTGCTCACTCAAGTTCCGGGTGAGGGCCTGCCACGAGCAGTCCCATGACTCCCATGACTTTCACGGAACGCTCAAGGGTTGGGTTGTGCACTGTCACTGTTAGATGGCCTATGGATTATGACTTTCCTGCTCTGGTAGGTCCAGACCAATGGTGCAGAAGGGAAAGTGGTTCCTGGAAGTACTATTATGGACACTCGTCTTTTGCCCTTTATGGGCACAGAGCCCACCAAGAAGATAATTGTGGAGGGGAATACTGGGCCCATCGAAAGTTTTGGTCCTGTGTTGATTTTGCCAGCAGCTCCACCTTGGGGAAGGGAGAAAAGGGAAAAACAGCCTCCCTTAGATAGCAAAGGAGTGATCTGGATACAGCTGACCCTGAGGGATGCCATCACAAGCATTCTTGGGTTGGGACTATATGTCAACCGGGTATCACAGTCCCCAACCATGACCCTCCAGCTCTCAGTCACCAACAGAAGGTTTTCCTTTGAGCTCTTTAGAAAATCCCTGGGTCCCTAAACGAGGCAAAGGCAGCAGTTGGATCCTAATGCTCCTCTTCTCAAAATGCTGACGTTGGTGAATGCTGGCCATGAGCTCCTAGCAGACCGTCCCTGGGAAAGGATGGCTGGATATGCTTACAGGCAAGTCAGGCCACCGATACGGGAGGAGGAATGAGGTCACAGGAGAGGCCTGATGTGTGGGAAATGAAATGGGTTGTGGCTAGCATAACTAGAGGGGCTGTGACCCCCCATGGCACATACTTTGCCTGCCCCCCTGCTACAGGGGGACGTGGGGGTTGCAGACAAGTGTTCCTAGCCCCTGATTTGGATGTACCTCGGGGAGGTGAGTTCCAACAGTACTTGCATCCCTCAAGATCAGGGACTAAGAGGACACTCGTACACCACCAGTCCCACTGGGAGGGGCCCTGACAAGAGCGGTAGCCCAACAGGCTTAACACAGCCACTCTCTACCCAGACTGAGGAAGACCAGGGATAGCCACTTTTTTTTCTTTTTCTTTTTTATTATCCGTAATGAGATACATTTAATTAACCAATAATGAGTTGTTATCCCCAGTTCCCCAATGCCCCTCTTCCCTATCCCCAATCAGGTGGATATCCTCCTCCGTCTGGATCAGTCTGGATCAGTCCAGGGGGTTATGGTTAGCCTAGGAGTCAATCTGGTTCCCTTTGCATGTTGTTACTGAGGGGGGGTCATGTCTCTGGATATTTTCCCCCACCATGGCTCTTACAATCTTTCCACCCCCTCTTCTGCTCAGTTCCCTGAGTCATGGTGGGTGAGTATTTAGGCTGCTTTATTGTTGAGGTCTTGGGGGCCTCTGCACTTCTGCTTTAGGTTGTATTGAAGATCATTGGTGTCTGTCTTCCTGGCTTATCCTGTGTTGACTGATTGGCTGTGGTTATAGGTCTCTTGCTTATCCCACCACTCTCTGGGGGGGTTCCATGTGGATCCTCCACGGTAGGTCTGAATCAGATAGACTCATTGGTGGCAACGGTCCTCTAAAACTACAGGGGATTCTACTTGATTACTGCTGAAGAGGGGGACATCTGTGTGTTTCTAAATGAGGAATGTTGCTTCACTGTGGATACATGGGAACCCTGCTTGGCTCCTTCAGTGGGGCCCCTTATAAAGATGACATCGAGGCTCCTAGTGGGACCATGCATCCTAAATGCCCTGTCCAGCTTCACCCGAACTAGGGGGGAAGCAATAAAGCTTCAGGCGATATGCCAGGAATACCAAGCGATCTCTTTAAGATAAGATCATAAGCTATTATGAAGGTGAAGAGGCGGGAATGAGGTAGAAAAGACGCACTGACTGTTGCCAGACATGACCTCTTCTCTCCACCCCATGGACTGGAACGTCCCGGAAAGAGGCTCCCAGAGCAGTCAGAGGAAATGGCTAAGACAAAAGCAGAGGGTGACCTGGCAACGTCTTGGTAACCTAACCACAAAGCTAACCACCGTGTCTGCTTTTGGAAAGGCCCCCTTGCCTGCTCCCTGCCTTGCTGCTAGAGAGCATATGATGAAAGCGGGCTGAGCTTGGGGCCGGAGGTCCTCGGGAGAGACCCTAGCTCCAGTTCCTCCTCTCTTCCACTCCCATTGCTGTTGGAGAAATTTCCAGAGAAATTCCTGCAACAAAATCAAAAGCTCACTTTGTGATTACAGGGAAAGCTGTGGAGTACTTTGATCAGAGGCTTAGTTGGCTAAAATCCCCGGTGGAAGAGAGAATCTAGGAAACAAATTTCTTGACTCTCTGGCCACTCTGTGCTAACAGCGTATCCTTATTAGTTAATGGGTCTCTCCAAAGGGCTGATAAGACTGGTTAAATATTATTTGATCAGTGTTATGTAAAGAATTCAGGGACTGAGCTAATTGTGATGTCTTTTCGGAGGGTGGAAAAGGATGAGATGAAAGTTATAAGGGAAAAAAGCAAAGTAAAAAGAGAGACGAAATAAACCACGAGGCTTAGCCTAAGTAGGTAGAGTGCTTGCTTCGCAAACAAGAAGTTCAGCACCACATAAATTGGGAAGCGAGGTTCATTCCTTGATATTTATGGAGTTTTAGACCAGGGACTAGATGAGGCCCTGGACCCACCCCCCAAAATGAGAGGGGTCATTTCTCTTCAATATTAAGCAGATGTTCTTTGAAATTACTTCCACTCACAAAACCATTGTATCAAGTTATTAAAATTCATTGTTTAAAAATGAGGTTTTTTTTTTTTTTCCTGTGGCTCTCAAAACTTAAAAACTTGAGCTCTTGGGCTGGAGAGCTGGCTCAGCGATTAAGGCACTTGCCTCCAGTGCCCAAGGCCCTGGGTTCAATTCCCCAGGACCCACGTAAGCCAAACACACAAGGTGGCGGCCCTGGCATATTCTCTCTCTCTCTCTCTCTCTCTCTGCTTGAAATGAATAAATAAAAATAAAATTAAAAAAAAACAAAACAAAAAAAACAAAACTTGAGCTCTTTCTCACTGCAAGCGCTTTTCCCAAAACCCCTGTTCCGCTTGTGTTTCCTGGAATCGCGAGAGCCCTTCCTACACATTGCATCATCCAAGCCACACAAGAACCTCGCATGGTATCTGTGCCCCCTTCACGGCAGAGGCACGGAAGGCTCCTGAGTTTGCCCACCACCTCCTAATCCAGAGCAGTGGAGATGGAGCCCCAGGCCCTCAAACTTACCAAAGCAGTGCTACGTCCGAACTACACACAGAGCAGAGGGCAACCAAGTCCCTCCCAGCGAGAGAACACGAGAACAAGAGCAGACCTGGAACAGCTGTTCTCTAGGTCCGTGTGTGTGTGGTGGGGGGCTCATCCCTGTGAGTGGGAGTTTGTGCTCGCCATGCTAGCGTGGTCCTTGTGGAGGTCAGAGGACAACGTCAGTTGGCAGTGTTTGAGGCAAGGCCTCTTGCCAGCTTCCAGGGAGTCTCCAGGGAGTCTCCTGTCTCTGCCTCCCATCTTGTAGTAGCAGTGATGGGATTACAGATGCTCATGCCGCTGCAGACAGCTTTCCGTGAGTTCTGAGGGTCCAAACACAGATCCTCACACTTGCCCAGCAAGTACCTTTCCTCACGGAACCATCTTCCCAGCTCGGAACAGCAATACCTTATGAAAAAGGTAAGAAGTAATGAACGTAAAACACCAAAGCCTGGACACATAAACCAGGTTACCTAGCCACACAAGCTGACATTCAAGGACAAAGCCCACTAATACATTGTTATGAACGACTTAGAATTCAGAGAGCTCTGTTCCCATGAACCCATTGAGTCATCAACTTGAGAACAGGCTTTGACCAACCAAAGTGATTGCTGAGACACGGGCATACGGACTGGTGAGGGCATTAAACATACATTTACCTGAGTAAAAAGGGGAGGTAGACTAGTGATAACTACATTTTCTGACAATGTATAAGCAAGACGATCACTGGAACGTGGAGTGTGTGGCAAGTAGAAAGGCTATCTTTATGCTTTGTAGTATCTACTGTGAGTGAAATACTAATTCCAATCAGGTGCTGGCAGGGAAAGAGAGGAGAGGAGAGGAAAGAAAGAGGAGAGGGAAAAATTGCTTGCCACTATCTGATGGCTCAAAATAAAGAATTGAAACAGATGATCCAAAAAAAGAGGGATTGGAGGTATTAAATAAAAGTGACCCTATAAAAGAATATTTTGGAAAAAATACAAGTCACTGAACCAGAAGGATAGATCTGAAGCAACACATAAACCAGGAGCTATATAATAAAAAAAATGAAGTGGAATACAGCAATTATATCAATAAAAATAAGGAGAGCTCAGTTGTCTAATTGAGTAAAAAATATACTTGCTCAAAAATTATTTCTAAAACAAGGATAATCCGATAAAGCAAAGTCAAATCATTTTTGGTAGTCCTTGTTTATTCTGTGGTTGTGTGAGCTATCCTGAGGAAAAGAATCTAAGTATTTCGCTGGAGACATGGCTCAGCAGTTAAGGCACTTGTTTGCAAAGGCTGATGGCCCAGGTTCAAGTCCCCGGTACCCACATAAAGCCAGATGCTCAAAGTAGTGCATGTGTCTGGAGATCGTTTGCAGTGGTAGGAGGCCTCGGCGTGCCCAGAGTCACTCGATCATTCACTTACTCTCTCTCTCTCCTTGCAAATCAATAATAAAAGAATTTTTTGGCTGGGCATGGTGGTACACACCTTTATTCCAGCACTCAGGAGGCGGAGTTAGGAGGATCACCGTGAGTTCAAGCCAGCCTGGGACCACAGGGAGAGTTCTAGGTCAGCCTGGCTAAGTGAGTTCCTACCTTGGTGGGGGTGAGAGGAAGAAAGAAAGAGTAGACAATTACAGACAATTATTGTCCATAATGAGTGACATTATTTAGTGGGCCAACAATGAGTTGTTATCCCCAGATCCCCAATGCCTCTCTTCCCCATCCCCAATCAGCCAGATATCCTCCTCCGTGGGCCGCCTGGATCAGTTCTTGGGGATGGGGACCATGGACAGCCTAGGTGTCAGCCCGGTTCCACCCGCCTTAGTGTGATGTTACTGAGGGGGCCAATGTCTCTGGACAGTCTCCCCCACCACGGCTCTCACACTCTTTCCACCCCCTCTCCCGCTCAGCTCCCTGAGTCGTGGTGGGTGAGTATTAAGGCTGCTTTAATGTTGTGACCTTAGGGGTTTTTGTGTTGAGAATCGTTGGTTTCTGTCTCACTGGCCTATCCTGTGTTGATTGAATGGCTGTGGCTGTGGGTCCCTTGTTCATCCCGTCATTCTCTGCAGGGCTCCATATGGATCCTCCACGGTATGACTGTGGTGGCTCATTGTATAATTTTTAAAAGACTAATAAAATTAAAATTTAAAGATGTTTTTCTTTTATGGGGGAGGGAATAAAGCTGGAAAGAACAGGTGTGGGGATTTAAGATCCCAGGTAAAGGGAGGGGGCAGTGGATCGGAGAACACTCCCTGTGTGGTCTGTCAACTCTTAGAAGTGTTAAGGAGGGGAGGTTCTTGGTTCTTCCAGCTCAAGGGTGGTCAAGATGCAGGGCCTGGGGAAGGGGAGAAGTCTGAAGTGTAGTCAGGTCTAGTCGCTGGATACTTACTCAGTATGGACTCAGTGGGAGTGTGAGACTCATTGATGAGTGTCCCCTTCCACAGGGAACCTAAACCCTGCCTCACGTAAGCTGCTGGCTAACCTCTGCCAAGGGATGCCCCTCCTTAACCAGCTAGTTTCTTTGTCTTGCCTCCAAGAACACCTTATAAAGGTCTCCTCCGCGTCCCTAAGTGGAATACAGAGCTGCTTCTGGTCTGGCGTTACCTCAAACATGGATCACTATCTGCTCAATAAACTTTTCCCTCTCAATGGGTCCCAGTGTGTCTTTTATTTGTGTGTGTTGTGCATGTATGTGGGGTGTGTCTGCACATGAATGCATGTCGAGGCCGGAGGAAGACGACCTTGGATGTCTTTCTTCTTTAATTGCTCTGCACCTTATTTTCTGAGACAGGATCTCCAATTAGTCTAGCTAGCAGCTTGCCCCGGAATCTGCCTGTCTGCTTCCCTGGAGCTGGGGTTATGGACGCACCACCACGACCAGCTTTCCCATGGGGCCTGGGGATCTGAACTCGTGTCCCCATGCTTGCGCAGCACTCATCTATCTCCCTGGCCCGGTCTCTGTGGTTTTTGTTGGTTTGTTCTGAGAATATGACCTAGGTTGGCCTCCTGTACATTCTTCTATCTTAGCCTCCCCTGCACTGGAATTACAATGTGGCTGATCACGCCCAGCTCCAAGTGTGTCTTTGAACAGAACACACAGATTTCCAGGACATGTGTGGCCGAGCTGCAGATGAGCAGGAGAGCATCCCAGCCTGGGCTGACCCACCGCTCTTCGCAGGCTCTTCGCAGGAGCCGTGTCTGACACAAACGGATGAAGCTCAGGAAAATATCAACACTGTTAGCCACATACCACAGTAGGAATGAGGAAATGCTCATTGATATCAAGAGTTAACATGTCAGAGCGCTAAGTATCAGGTTGCCTCTATGACACACATTGTCTATAGGATTGTAATGTCTGAGCTATGAAATAGTGGTTTTCATTTCAGTGCTATCCATAACACTGTTGGCATTTGGGATTTTCATTCAAATAAAATTATTTCAAACTACTTAAGGATAATGCTTAAATCTTTTTATTCAATATTTTTACACTTTTACAATTTTTCAGTGTTTAACATTGTTTATAGATGTCTTAAACCAGCTCATTTACCATGTAAATATGTATGCAATTAGATTGCAGATAGTTATTTAAACTTTTAAAAAAACATTTTAGCTATTTGCAGAGAGACAGAGACAGAGAGGGAGGGGGAGAGAGAGAGGGAGAGAACACGTTTGAGAGAGGGAGAGAATGGGTATACCAGGGCCTCTAGGCACTGCTAACAAACTCCAGATGCATGCGCCACTTTGTGCATCTGGCTTATGTGGGTGCTGGGAAATTGAACACAGGTTGTTAAGCTTTGCAGCAAATGCTCTAACCCCTGAGCCATCTCTCCAGCCCCCCCCCCCATTTGAGGTAGGGTCTTGGTTGTCTTTGAATCCAAGGCAATCCTCCTGCCTTAGCTTCTTGGATTTTGTGATTATAGTCACACGCCAGCAGCTGTTATGTATCTTATGGACCTGTTATTAAAGCCACTAAAATGAGTTATTACACTCAGCAGGTTCATTTTGAATTTCAGTATTTGTGCTGTTCCTACAGTTAAGATACCAAAGGCTAATCAACAATATGCATTAACAGTAGGAAAAAGGCATTTTTCCTAACTTTCAATTTATGTGTACAAAACACATTCGAGATGAAGGAAATGCCTCCTACACATCTTATGTTTCATAAACAGAGAATTTTCTCTTCCCACACAGAAAGATAAGATAAATAAGGAAATTTCTACACAGGTGGTTTTTGGAGTGTGGGTAGAAGACACAGGGAAATGGTGTTAATGGCCAACAATTATCAGTCACTCCCAAAATAAATGCCTCTGTCTTATCTGTATATAAGCAAAGGGAGGAAAACCAGAGACTCGGTTTCTCAGAGTGAACATCGGTAATTGCTTTGTTATGCAATGAGCTGAATCTTTCCATGCTGCCACAGTTCTTTTCCTAAATGGATGCTGGGCTTCGCTTTCACTGGAGAAGCTTCTTTTATAGTGGGCAGTGGTTACTGCAGAAACTCATAATTGGTACAGGCACTGAGAAAGTGACTTATGCTCAGTTCTAAATGGCATGGACTCCCTGAAAGAGGCAGGGACCATGATGGAAAAGGAAGAGGGGACAGAGGGGAGGAGCGTTGAGGCACAGTAGGCATGACGCGGTCATTGCACCTCTCAGCTCACTGTTTACCTGCACGTGTGCCGGTCTGTCAGCATCGCCATGCGGAGAGCGCAGGAGCTTCAGCCCTCCCTGAACCTGCTGGCAGTCAAAGGTTGCTTGGGAAGGGGAGAGATTTTCTTTGGTGGTGTAGCCATTGTTAGTTGGTGCTCATAAGTAGGAAGGGGACTAGTTGAGAAGGGGGTCAGCAGCAGATGGGACAATAGAGGCATGATCAGAATGCATTACGCAATATGTGAAATTGTCAAAGAATAATTTTAATAGATTTAAAATACCATATAAAAGGGTGGAGGAAGGTAGCAGGGTCGTGACTGTTATGGCCCATTAAGGAACTCTGCTTCCTCTTGGTAAACCATGGCTATTTTTATATAGCCATCATTTTTGAAATTTAATTCTCAACCTACTGTTATATGATTTGGTCAAAAGAATGACATCTGAGTCATACCTCTGGCTGGAGATATGAACATTCTAAACTGCTCCAAAGACCAATAGAGCAGGCACAGCATTGTGCTCTCCCTTGTAAGTCGATCCAAATGGGTCTGCCAATCACCGGACAGGAAAGCAGTCTATTCCAGAAACTTCAAGAAACATGATATACCTGAAGATGTGTTAAGATGGAGGGAACAACTATCTCCTTAATGAGATGTCCTTCCTTGCGGATCCCCACTGCTTACACGCATGCTTCCCAATTCAGAAAGCCTCATTCTTTTCTTTCTATCCCCCCTTTCCAGATATTGGTCAAAATCCTAAGTTTGCTTGCCCGGAAACTGGGCATTCCATCTCGCTGAAGACATCCTCCCCTGACCCCACGCAGCTACGGACAGCTTTCCCGACTCCTAACACAGAGAGGATGAGATTCTTTCTCTTCTCCATCTTTCTCCTCTCAGCATCTGTGGAGCTTCCAGCTTACCCGTCCTGTTGCTTTTCTCTCAAGCTCTGATAAAGTTGTCCTTGATTGAGGTTTTTTTTTCCATTTTTAAATTCTATGAGACCAAGTACGTGAAAGAAAGCTCCTTGTTAACACTTTCAACCATCAGGTAAAACCTTTGAAATGTATTAGCGGAGCAGATTAACTTCCGTCGACCTCAAAACCAATAATGTTCTTAGAGAGCGCCTGAGACCTGTGGCTGAGTCTGCGTTACTGTAACCCATCTACCTGATGTTCCCGCCAATGTGCTTTGATTTACAATTTCCTTTTGCTAGGTGTCTATAAAACCACTTCCATACTGGAGAATGTCTGTGGAATCCCCAGTCAATGTTCCTGAGTCATGGTCACTCATATTTGGCTTAGAATAAACTCTGAGTTTGAAGGGAGAGCTGTGTTTTTGCATGCAAATAGGTACCAGCATCCATGGAGTGCTTTACCAACTGAGGGTGGATGGTCATCTTTCCACAAAGCCCACATGAAAGGCAGAAAATGGAATTCCTCCATTTTACACGCGCACACACTTACTTCTATCTGACATAACCTTTCTCTGGTTTAAGTACCTATGATTTTGGGTGGAATTTTTTAACATAATGGATTCTTGATTGAAGAGTGATACTGTTGGTGTGTGCCATTTCCATCCTTGCCACAGCCTGTTTGTTACAGGTAAGTGTCACAAGTTTAATGGATGCCACAACCCTAAGGAGTCTTGATGGAAAATAAAAGCCAGTATCTACTTTAAAACTGTAGCATAAGATTCTTTTCCAAAAGAATCAGTAAAAAGCCTCAGGAAAGATTAGTAATAAAGCCCTACATGTAGCTATAAGAAATGTTGTTGTTATTTCAAAATTATGTTAGCCTTTTAAACCAAAGTAACTGTAAGCTCAATGGTCATCCAGATAGCTGATTTTAATAGGAAACCTGACTACACTTGCCCTTTAGAGAATTCACATTCTCTGTAAACAAATTCAAGGTTAAACCCGTTTAAAGTTGTCATTAGCACAATACAAAGATTAACTAGGCAATAATCTCTTTACTAGTTGTCCAGTGGTGGATAATAGTTTGCTAGTTAATCTGTGGTGGAGAATGTTCTCGGCAGTGGCCCTGAACTGCCTCCTGATGATGTGTGACACCAGGAATCAACTCCCAAGTACTTCACGGGAGAGAGCAGTGCAGGGAGCGCTGGTGCTGACCTGAGGGCCTGGGACAGCGGAGGATCAAGATGAAGCAGAGACACATACCAGCTCTGCACAGGGGAGACAAGGGGACCCTGGAACTTGCTGGCTAGTCTAGCTGAATCTATGAGCTCTGGGTTCAGGTGAGAAGTAGGTGAAGAGCAACTGAGGAAGACGCTTGATACCAACTTCCTGCCTCTATGAGCACACACACGCACCTGCACTCATAGGCCCACATATATAAAGATTTACACACAAAAACACAACACACACATATTCAGTCAAAAATATTAACGAGGCCTAAGAAATCTTTAAGAGCTATGCCCATGTCTTACTATGGGGAGGGGAAGCCATGTTAAAAAGCATGAAAGTCTTAAGTGGATCCAACTAAAACCTGGTCAGTTCTAATGATTCGGCCACAAACTCCCCCTTACACCAGATGATAGAGCAGACACACCTTCCTTCCACAGTACACATTTGAGCGCTCATTGTGGTCAGGTAACAGAGGCACTTGCGCTGTGCTAGAACGGGGTGGACAGGGAACCACCATGAACGTTTAAGGCAGAGCGCATGCTGAGAGTGTGCAGCGAGCATTAACGTGACCATTGGATCACAATTTTGGTTTGGAGAGGATTACAGGAGGTGCACACTGCATAAATCTGTTCATGTTCCCTCTATAAATTTTATACAAGCAAATAAAAATCTTGTTCTATTTCTAGTGAAACTAGGAGACAGATGTAATCATCAGATGCCAAAACAGACATAAGGGCTGTCAGAATCTCGAGATTTAATAGAAGTAGTGTAAAAAGAGAAAGGAGGGACACCACAGTAGCTGATCTGAGCAAAACACACCTTTCTGGAATGTCATGCTTCCCTCCTGAAAAGCAAAAGAAATTCTCTTTGTTTAGAACAGTTAGGGGTAGAGAACAGGATGGGCTGTGGAAATCTTCCTGGACCTGGCTGGGTTCAAGGCAGGAGAGATTAGGGCTGTATAAGCAGAGTCTATGGGAAAGACCATGAGACTGGATGCTGAGACGACAAGCAGGCTTGTGGAACACGGCCTTGCAAACCACTAGATGGCAAATCCATCATCAACTCATTCAAAAAACCTGCTAGAAGACAGAAAAATCCTATTCAATTGTCTCTACAAAATCAGCAAAATAAAATGAAAGAATCACAAAATTTACGAGCTCAGAAAAGAAATTACAGAAAAAAATAGGCACTGGAAAATCCAATGAAACATAGGTACTAAAAATGAAGAAATAAAAACACAAATGAAAGAGAAATAAAAAGTTAAAACTTATTTGAGCAAGCAACCCTTCGCTGCCAGACCTAGAGAAGGTAGAACGATAAAACAATGCTGCTTCAGTACTGGAAAGTGGGGAATTTCTATCCCAAGATTCCAGAGATGTGAACGTGGCATTTGGGGCCATTTTTTCCTATGCTTCTAAACCCTGAAAAGGGAATTAAAGGGCTGGTCAGATGTCAGAATGTCCTCAACCACTCTATACCTTGTTTCTAGAGAGAAGGGTCTCACTGGTCTGGAGCTCAGCCACTCCCTCCCTGGGATATTGTCTCCGCAGAGCTGAGATGACAGCATTGGGATCTTTACACAGCTACTAGGGAGCCAGCCACACTTGGGTTGGGTGGCAAGTGCTTTCTGAGTCTTCTCTTTAGTCCAGTTACATGTATCAAAGGAAATGCTATATGCTTTATATATGTGCTTATATATAAATCGGTGCCACAAGCCATAAATAGAAGATCCCAAAGATCACAACTGAAGGGCTCACCTTATGCATCACTTGGAAAAAAAGTCTTGGCAAGACTCAGACCTATGCTCCTCCAAATGGTGGCCACAAGCCATGTATAGCTACTTAATTTCTTTTACTTTTTGTTTTTTGAGGTAGGGTTTCACTCTAGCTCAGACTGACCTGGAACTCACTGTGTAGCTCTAGGCTGGCCTTGAACTCACAGTGATCTTCCTACCTCAGCCTCCTGAGTGTGAGTGATCCCAGGATTTAAGGTGTGCACCACCATGCCTGGCTCTACATAAGTACTAAGAACATCCCCATGAATTTACTGCATTGGGCCACAAGAATATGTCTACCATAGAAAAGTCTATTTACAGCACTGTTCTAGAACTCTGGAGGCACTCCCCATGCCAATGGTGCCTTACTCTTGAATGCACCAAAGTAGTTCAGGGAGTTGGCACATCTCATTCCCAGGACCTCTGACAATTTCACATACCTCCTTCCACTGCCACTCCATCGCATCCTCTTAGCTTCTTCCTTTCATTATAACCACTGCATTTTATTTTGTTTTTAGTGTTTTAAAAAATCAAAAGAGAATTTTTTAAAATTTATTGTCCATAATGAGTTACAACATTTAGTGGGCAAACCATGAGTTGTTATCCCCAATTCCCCACTGCCCTCCCCTCCCCCCTCCACTGGATCACCTCCTCCATGGGTCGTCTGGATCAGTCCTTGTGACAGGGGACCATGGATAGCCTAGTATTCAGCCAGGTTCTCCTGGCCATGCCTCTGGATAATCTCCTCCACCACGGCTCTTACAATCTTTCCACCCCCTCTTCCGCATAGTTCCCTGAGTCGAACCACTGCATTTTAAATGCTTTATCCACATGTCTATTTCCTATTTTGCCTAAGCTATTAAAATGCCATAGAAAATATAGAACTCTCGGCAATGAGAACCATGGACAACATTATTCTACTAACGATACCAGAAACGATAGCTGACTCCCTGGCAGGAGATAACACCCCCTAGTTCATGCCTGGTTCTGAGAACCAAGTCAGAGAAGCCTATGGCTTAGAAGGTCGTAGATCCTAGAGGGAAACTTCCACTGTTCTTTGGCTAAGAGGAGAGGTTATACCATCAAAAGAGTCTTCTAAATGTCTATTCCTATTCCCTTTGATCACACTGCTCCCTCTTGTCGAGAGAATCTGGTATTTACAGATAGCAGAGAATACAAGACTCAAAACCAACTGCCTAGCACAAGGCAAGCCATCTCTATCACACCCAGGAAACATTACAGAGGAAGTGAGAGGTTAAATATGAGTGTGCTTCTCACTGCTAGCCCAAGAACTTCCTCCAGGGAGAGGGCAGTAGACCCTGAGGAGACTCAACTCTCATTAAAGCAGAAAACTGGAGGCTGCTGAGAGCCCATCACGGAAGAAGACCTACAACGTGCCCTCCAAGGCCCAGGGGGCATTGTGGAAAAGGCAGAGCAGGCTGGGAAGGTATATTCTGAGGCACTGTTCCCCCTACAGAAACTGACTGGTACATTCATGACCCCACATTGGTTACTGATAACCCTACTGAGGAGGGGTCCCGGAGGGGGGGGAATGGGGGCAGAGAGGAGAGAACACTGATTGGAATATGTCCAATTTGCAATATGTCCATATATTAAAGTAGTCAAAACAATGGCAAGTTCACATGATAGAAAATTTGAACTTGAAGAAACAGCTCAATACCATTAGAAAACTATGCCTGGACAACCATGTAATTATTTAACAAAAACTATTTCACCTTTTGAACAGAATATACCACTACATCTAAAATACTCAAATAGACACATCGAAAAAGATCAATGAATAATGAAACGTTAATACATACATTTTAAAAAATATTTTGAGAGAGAAAGAGGCAGAGAGAAAGAATGGGGCCTGTCAGGGGCTCCACTGTAAATGAAGTTCAGACGCTTGTGCCACTTGGTGCATCTGGCTTTACCTGGGAACTGGGGAATTGAATTTGGGCCCTTCTGCTTTGCAGGCAAACACCTTAACCAGTAAACCATCTCTCTAGCCCTCATATATTTTTACAAAAAGAAACAGAGTGGGGTTTTTTTCTTCTTCTCTGCTGGGTATCCAACTTCAAGTTGTGTGCATGTTAAGCAAGTGCTCTTACCTGAGTTATATCCCCGGTCACTATACCTTTACCATAGTAAGCTGGGGTTCACCTAGTATCAACAATAATTCCTGTACACAATCTTCACTCAAGTGGACAGGAAGGAACAAAGTAGGATGTTCTGCTGTCAAAAAACCCTAGTGTAATCACAGGTAGGAATACTTTGCATTGAGTGTAAGAGTAAACTGGTTCCAGATGGGACTTGTCAGCACTATTAATTCTTAGGATATATGTGCAAACTTTTGTAAATAAAGTTAGCTATTTCAGCTAGTACAACCCTTTGCTAGATGGTAAGGATAGCTCCCATCCCCTAATGATACAGCTGACTCAACTATCTCTGTGTGACATCTTAATTATTTGGGATTGCAGACACATTCTTGCCCCTTTTCTCTAACTAGCAGCTTGAATCCAGCTGTATAATTATGGAAAATGGGCAAATTTATGCAACATCAGACCTTTAAGTATATTAGCAAATATTTATACATTGGAAGATGTTTCCAGGAATACATGTCTGATGAGCTTATATGAAAAAAGTCCTTTATAACAAAAAGCTTTTATGATAAAAAGATTTGCTGAAGAACTTTATAGATATATGTAACACTAAGAATGGTTGAATGAAAAAGAGACTTAATAGTACTTTTCCACTGATAATATAAAGCTGTGAGTACTGTGACCAAGTGAATAATGAATAGTCCTAGAATTTTCTTTGGTAGCATAACAAAGAAATTCAAAACTAAAAAGGGAACAGACCAACACCAAATTTAGTTCATTGATTTAAAAAAAGAAACATATTAGTTTTCTTCTTTCTTTCTTTCTTTCTTCTATAGTGGGGATCTAACCCCAAGCCCTGTTCATGTAAGCAAAGCTCTTACCTCTGAGCTGCATACACAGTCACTGTACCATGTAAAACAGCAAGCCAGGGTTTGGCTAGTACCGACAATAGTTCCTGCACACCACAATCTTCAACCACTTAATTTTCTCCTCCAAGTTATTGATTGTTGAAGTATTCCCAAAATATCCCCACTCCACCCCCACCAATTCCTGTTCTGCTTGGGATTTTCTTACACAAACTGTCAAAGTCACTTGAAAATAAGATTATATTTTTGTTAAGTATCTTGTACAGACTAACTGCACAATAAATGTTTCTCGAGATGAAAAGAAACAAACCAGTGTCATTATGTAACCTTTAGAGAATCGAATAAAAGTACAGACTAGAAACACAAAGCCTGTGAAAGGCTGTGACCAACTTAAGTTGTTTCCTTTCTTGAATTACTACTACTGTTTGCCCAGAAGTCTGCAGCTTGGACTCCACTCAAAATCCTTTCAAGAGTCCACTTATGTGTTATGTGTTAAACGTGTACAGAGTACAAATTATTCTGCAATGTAAAAAAGTCAATGATATATATAAAACACAGAATGGAGATAGCTTAATATAGCTAAAATATGTAATGTATAGTACTGAAAATGTGATGGTAGGATTATTACAGAGATTCAAGAGTTATTCTTATATTTGAAGGATATCCTCAAATCTTTTTTTCTTTTTCCTTTTTTTGATTTTTCGGGGTAGGGTCTCACTCTAGCCCAGGCTGACCTGAAATTCACTATGTAGTCTCAGGGTGGTCTCGAACTCACGGCGATCCTCCTACACCTCTGCCTCCCGAGTGCTGGGATTAAAGGCGTGCACTACCACGCCCAGCTGATATCCTTAAATCTTATTACACTACTTATAGCTGTCCAGTAATAAGGACATAAGCAGGAAGATATCTGAAGCAGAAAACTGTAAGGTTGATGACACATTTTTTATAAAATATCAGGAATATCATTATTCTAGAATAAAGGAATGAAGTAAACCTAGAATAAGGGAAGGCATGGTGCATTTATTAAAAATAAACAGTACGGTCTCTGATAATAAACCACAAAGAAACATTAGTGAACTCCAACATACAATATAACAATGTACACACATTAAAAACAAAAAATCAAAGACCCATGAAGTGATTTATTGGCCTCCTCTTGCTGGAGATTTGCCTACAGACACACACTGCTAGGCCAGCATTCCCTTCCAAACGCCTGCACAACATGCAAGGACTCTGGAGACCTGTCGTTTTTGTATGGACGGTCCAGAACTCACCCAGGATTTCCATCTAGTAACAAGCAGGCTGGTCATTTTCTACAATAAAAGACACAGGCTAAACTACTGACACTAGATGCTTTCACATTATTTTGCCTGTGTATCAAGTACTGTATAAAATTAATGTAAATCTTAACTTCACCAAAACAAGTGTCTTTAAAGTAAAAGTTCTCCTGCTTTTTGCGTGGGTGATAAAATTTTTCTGCCTCTGTCACTTGGTTTTCAACCACAGAACTTTGAAAATAAATAAGTGCTGCTATTCTGATCTTCCACCTTAAGATACACACAGTTCCTGCTGGACATTGGCCTGCGATAGTTTATTATCTTCAGGTTTTTCCTGTCCCGGGACATGGCAAGTAGTCTTCCTCTTAAATAACCGAAGACTCAATCGTAGCAGCTCACTGTCCACCATAGGAGTGTTTGTGTAAGCTTGTTTCACAGTGCCCTAAATGGAGAAAACAAGAACAAAGCGAAGACAGGCAAGTTAACCTCCAGCCAAATTACATGTTAGAAGAGTACTTAATTTTGAATGGATAGTACGTTAGCTTCAGTGAATTAAAAGGACGATTAAGAAATAGGTACATTCTCAATACATCTTAGAATAGTTTTTACTTAAAGAAGGAATCCTCTCATCAGCTAAGAACCCATCTTTTCCAATGACAGCAGACCAACAAGGGAGTATGACCCAGTGACCCCAACACCAGGGTCCTAGGTCATACCTTCCTTCTCTCAAAGCAAAATGAACTTTCAATTATAGTTCTATGAAGTTAAAAATGTCTGGATTCCTTAACCATGGCAACAGTTAGACTAGAGAAGTTTCCTCAACAGAACTCCCTGTGCATTCATATCCTCTTCCCAACTCAAACCCTGGAAACTAACTGCTAATGTTTTCCATTGCAGAATACCCTTTCCGGAATGCCACAGAAATATAGTATACGTTATAGCCCATCGCATCAGTTCCTTCTTCAGTACACGCCTGGCTCTCTTGCAGGCTTCTGGCGTGACTGTGTTAACACGGAGCCGTTACCAGCTTATCTATCACCGCCTGAGGACAAGCAATGGAGGTGGCTTCAGTTTGGTTGGCTACTTCTTGTCAACGGTAACTTCACTGCAGTTTTAGTTCGCATTCCCTCCATGTTACATATCTTTCCATGTGCTTCAGTTCCCCACACATCCTCTGCTCCACCCTCTGTTCAAATCTTTCAACAATTATTTTAAAGTTGGGTTATTTTCTTGTTAGTTCTTGAGAATAATTTCATATATTCTAAATATATTCCTTTAACAATGTATTCTGTAAATATTCTCTCCCATTATTATATTTGTTTTTTTTTTTTTCATTTCTTTTAAAAGTATTGCAAGAAGGGTTGGGGAGGGGGTGGGGGAAGACAAGCATGCCAGGCCTTCTTTCTAGATACACGTGCCACTTTGTGGATCTGGCTTTGCATGGATACTGGGGAAATCTAACCTGAGCTGTTAGGCTATGCCCTTTAAGCTTGATGAAGAACACTTAAAAATGAAATGCTAATTTAATAAATTAAGACTATCTTACACCCTCCCTTGTCCCTGCTAACTAGTTACACTTGTCTCTCTTTCTGGGCTCCCTGCTCTGTTTCACTTGACTGCAATTCTATCTCCTACCAATACCTCATCATCTTAATTGCAGTAGCTTTACAGTAAGTCTTGAAATGAGTAGTGCAAATCCTGGGAAAAACTGTTTTGGTTATTCTAGCACCTTTGCCTTTTCATAAAAACTTTCAATGAGGCCAGGCATGTTCTGGGTGTTAGGACCCCATAGCTGCAGACTAATATGGGAAGAGCCATATAAATCAAGTATGCCTGTACATTTACTTAGGACAGAAGGAGTGAATGAGCATGAGTGGGGAAAGACACATTTTAATACATTTATACAATTGTCAAAAACATTTTATATCATGCCATGTACGACATTAATTATGTGTGGCTTGTTCTGAATAACACTTTTTAAAGTATTTTTAATTATGGTAATTTGTAAGGGACACAATGATATGTTAGGGGAGGAACCAATAAATGTGATAATTTTTTGTTTTTATTCAATGGGGGGGCAGGGACCAGGATGGGTTTATAAATCACCCAGTGTTCTCACCTAGCTTTTTTTTTTTTTTATCTAAGTCAAATAGAAAATGATGCAAATTATAGTTTTCAATGCTATTCTTAGTGCCCACCAGAGAAGGCACTTTAGGCATGGGGGGATTAGTACTCAGAAAGAGGGGGGGAGGGAGAGAGAGGTGCACATCTAGGCAGAAAAATGAAAAGACATAAAATACACACAGTGGAGAAGATATTAAGTCCACCATGGAGCAGCAAAGGAGAATGATTGCTATAGTTGTATCCAAAGTGATTCTGAGGCAGGCTTTTATGTGAGGAAGACCTGATGATTATATATATAGCTAAGATGTCTTAAAATGCCCCTCATTTCTCTTATCATTTCCATTTTACCTTTGGAGAGGAATTCATTCTTTCCATTTTTATATATTTAATTTTTCCAAACCTGTCTATTTTTCTTTAATCAAGTATCTTTTTCTAGAAGACCCTACTGCTGAAGACACCACAGACTTCAGTCACAGGCACAGGACACTGGGACTATGCTGCAACGCAAAGGGAAGCTAGCTGCCTCCTGGCTAGCACATAGTGCTGAAATCCCTGTGGGTAACAGTCACCAATGGCATGAATAAGCAGGAGCCCCTAAGATTACAAAATCAAGAAATACACACTTGTGTAATAGTGGCACACAGCTCTACGGGGAACCGACTGTTCGCTGACTGGACACGGGGCCCGCTCAGTGGGAGAGAGCTCAGAAGTTAGAATTCCATGGTCAGGAAACTCAGACTTGAGTGAGAAGCTCACTCTGCTCTCTGGAGAAGAGTGGGCCATCATACCAGAAAGTCTCTCAAGAACTGCGCGTGCCCCATTTAAGCCAAGCTGCTGCTCACGCTTGGCTGGAGAATCTATTTTATTTTACACATGACAGAAAAAACAAGAGAACCAATATCCATCAATAAGACGAGAACATAGAAAAAAAAAAAAAAGACAAGAAAATAAGTCATCTGTCCACCAGGGGACATGCCACCTCTACCATATCTGCCTGGGCCCAGGAGAAACTGCAGAGGAAGTGGTGATATGAATACTGCTCTTACTGCCAGCCTGGCAAATAGCTCCAGGACGATGGTAACAGACATGACAAAGAGGGGGCAGAAAGATCGAAGGAGCCAGAGCGGGTAGGAATACCCTGCTACCCCCGCAGGGACTGACAGGCATTCATGCCCCCCCATGCCACAATCCCACTGAGGAGGGCCCCCAGGGAAACAGAAGGAGTGGGAAGGGGATAAAAGAGCATAACCTGATAATACATATACTTTAAAAATGCATAAAAATTTTAGCAGTTAAATAAATACCTTTTCTTTAAGCAATGTTATATATTCAAAGACAATCCTATGTTTTTCTACCTCCCCCCTGTAAAAAGTAAATAAGCTAATGCTTTTCCAACTTTTTTCATGCCTACCACATCCTACCTAAAAATAAAAATCACGGTCTTCTAACCTAAAAAGCTTAAGATGTTTTCAATTTCTCATCAGACTTTTCCCAAATCGAAACCGACTTTGTCTCTTACTTTCAGTCCTCTTATTCACCAGTAAATGCTTATATGTGCTTGGCGGGCGTGCGTGCGTGTGCTCAATTCACTCTCTTTTCTCTCTTTCTCTCTCTCTTCCAGCTTGTTATAGTGTCATCAACACTGTTCCTACAAATATCCTTATCACTCTGTATTTGGGAATATTTTCCCCTTGAGCAATTTGAATAAATTTCTGATATGTTTGCTTGTGTAAAGAAGTTTTTAAAGAATACAAACCAGTTCATTTTAGACTTTTTATATAAGAAGTTCTTAATGACAATGAAAATCCGAAGCAATCACAAAACAATAGACTTACTGAGGATGAAACGCATTATAAACTTTAGTAGAATTCTTTGCATGTAGGAAAGACTAGGAAAGCAAATTCACAAAAGCGGGCGATGACAAGCATGCCACCCCTTTCACTTTTGCCAAGAAGCAAACAAGAAACAAGAGTACCTTCTCGTTTTTAACAAGCTGTTTTCGGATCGCAGAGTCCCGCCTGAAGCACAGTGCTTTACAGCAGGGCCCAAGGTCACTAAGAAGACTTGCTCTTTCTTCTCTGCGTTGCAAGGCAGCCATGTTGAGAGCCCCCAACTCATGTTCAAAGAGGTCGTCTGCATCTTTCAACCAAAATAAACAAGCATTAAGTTTTCCTAAAATCTGAAATTCTATCCGTGGCTTAACTGCAAATCTCAGCTTACCAAAGTTGGCAACATGAGTGAAGGGAAAATTATTTTAAAAGCAACATACTCAACTTATAATGCTAGTCTTAAATCATTCTCATAGTCATTTTAACTATGTATGTAACTAAAGAAGACTTTATAGGGAGAATCTATACAGTGATTATTAAAAGAAAAGTTCAGGTAAGAATTATTTAGATCAAATTCAGTATGTTGCCTACCATCAAGTAACTAAAGTTCTAAATTTCTAGACTGTATCACAGCAAGATACAAATGTTACAGAGAGTATGATCTCTAAAAAAAATCAGCTAAGCTGCAACTAGGTGTCAGACAACCTCTAAGTCACTATAAGAATTGGGACAATGTAGAAAACGAAAACAATTTACTTGAAGTCATAGCATGCAAGCGAAGTTACAAAAGTTGAATACCAAGGAAAGATTCAATTAAAAATTTAGACTGAGATAAAAGACAAAAAAGGAAGTAAAAACAGAACAATAGCCAGTTAGTATTCCAACAAATAATTAATAGTTGGCGGAGTGTAGGAAAGAGGCTGCACTAGAGTTCATTTCAGTTTTTCAAAATGCAAAACCTAAGTGATGAGATTAGATAATTAGTAACCAGTCTCATGTAACATACCTATCAATAGGGTCTATACCTAGTCAATAGAGGTATGACATAAGAGAGGTAGAAAAAGTAACCGTAATTCAAAGCTAATTCCCAAACCCTGAAGTCATCCAAGAAGCCTTTAAACTATCTGGCCAAACAAAACCAAGTTTCATTCCAGATGAAATGTACCTTCACATCATGTATCAGCTCTGTAATAAACACTCCAGAACAAACAGGAAAGGGATCATGCGGATAATCCCAGCTCTTGGGAGGCTAGATCAAAGTGCTTGAAGCAAACCTGGACTACTCATTGAGTTCAAGGCTGGCCAGGACTAGAATGAGACCCTGCCTCAAAGGACGAAAGGTCTCATGAGGAACATCCGCTTCTTCTTTTACACAGTTCGTTGTTTCATGTCAGGGTCGAGCTTATTTATTTCACAGTAAAATCAAGCTAGCTTTTTAATTTGAAATGCTCTTATCAAGTCACAGAAGGAAAGAGCGTTAGAGGTGGATCCAGATCTTAGGGATTTCATTCCTTCAATTCGCAAAGGAAGCTGAGGCCCATCTGGAGTTACTTTAAGGCCACAGGTCCACCCAAGGTAAAAAGAGCGAAGCAAGAGCTCAGGTTCTAAGTGTCCACAACTGAAGTGCTCTGTCTGTTACAACGTGGTTGCTTATTGGGCAGGCTTGAAAAGAACATGTCTTCATAACACTCACAAAGTAAGTTTATTCAATTGCAGTAAAAAACTTAGTTTTTATTTTTAGGACCATGACAAAGTTGTTAATACGCTTTCACTTTTGCCTCTTTCCCATGTTTTAACTATTTACTCAGACTCTCTTTATTGACGAAAGTATTCACAAGCTATAAAACACCACCAACAAAACCACACCACCAGGATCTATAATGAAAGGTTTTGGATTCATTAAAAGTTGTTGTGATAGTGAAAAACCAATATGATAAAATATTTTCTGATTAAATACCAGCAGAGAAACTAGCGCTGCTCTACAGCAGGCATCCCTGCATCGTCTACCTGTAGTAACAGATTTGCTCTCACAACCATGGGAAGTGGTGGTATAATTATTCCTACAGAGAGATTAGGTGACACGAGCTGATGGGAATGCAGAGCACCTGACCCAACAGACCAAGCCAAACCACTTTGTTAAAACCTCACCCTAGACATCTGCATTGGGGTGCAAGTCTCCACTTGCCCTGCAGGTGAGAGGGTTACCCAGACACCAGTTTGCTTGCACATAAAGTCCTGTTTTATTTAGCCCTGGGCAATCCATTTACATTTTAAACGTGTTTAAATTATTTTTGTTTTTTATTTGGGTGCTGGAATTAAGCCCAGAGTCTAGTAAATCTCTAGGCTCAAACAGTAATTTTGATACAGAAAGTTCAATTTGCTTTTGCAACTTTTCCATGGCATTAAATTTTTCTCATAATAAATTTAATGAAGGAATTTTGACTATGAGGATTAAATAAGAAATGTAAATGAATTCCTTGAGTCATTCCCCATTGAGAATGAAATGAAAATATATCTACTCCTTTCACCATGCACAAAAATAAACTCCAAATGGATCAGAGACCTCAATATTAACCATACAACCCTGAACACCCTGGAAGAAAAATAGGAGGAACCCTACATGAGATAGGAGTAAGGAATAACTTCCTGAGCAAATCTCCAGTAGCCCAGGAAGTGTAACACTCACTTAACCAATGGGACCTGATCAGGCTCAAAAGCTTCTGTACAGACAAAAACACCGTTCTCAGAGCCAATAAGCCCCCTTCAAACTGGGAGATGATTTTCACCAGCTACAACTCAGACAGAGGCCTAATTTCCAGAACCTACAGAGAACTCGAAAAAATTAATAACAAAAACTCAAACTGCCCCCTCACGAAATGGGGCACTGATCTCAACAGAGAACTCACGGAGGAAAAAACCCATATGGCCTTTACACAACTGAGAAAGTGCTCAGCATCCTTAAGCATCAGGGAAATGCAAATAAAACCACAATGAGATTCCACCTTAATCCAGTCAGAATGGCAACCATAAAGAAAACCAACAACAATAATTGCTGGCGAGGATGCGGAGGGAGGGGGGGAAGGAACCCTCATTCACTGCTGGTGGGATTGCAAGCTTGTTCCACCCATTTGGAAAGCACTGTGGAGACTCCTCAACAGAATGGACATAGAGCTACCAATGGACCCAGCTACCCCTCTTTTAGGCATCTACCCACAAGATGTCACTTCTCAGGAGAGAGACATTTGTACAACCATGTTTATAGCAGCTCAATTCATAA
>PVHP010017072.1:0-34777 GCA_004024765.1 Zapus hudsonius
AAACTTTTTAAAAAACTTTAATTATCTCACAGGTTTCATGATTTCCAATCTCTGAGATCTCAAAGCGAGCAGCAGTGGGGTTGGGTGGTGCAGATGCCCACTCAGGAGGCTGAGGCAGGAGGACCTTTCAAGCTCAGTCTGGGTTACATAGTAGGCTTGAGGCTAAACTGGGTTACACAGACCTTGGCTTAACAAACCAACAGAATAGAAGCAAAAACAAAACAAAAAATCCAAAACAACCCCATAAAAATTAGCAGTGATGACCTGAAATGAGTTTATGACAAATGCTGGATAATCTTCTCTTTGAAATAAAAGCAAATTCCATCTCTATGCTTTACAAAGAATAAATTTATTAGGGGCCAATAAGTACGAAACACTGAAAGCTGCTGCAGAGAATTACGAACAGGGACAGGAGACCTGCCTGCTCTCAGAGCTTACGAACTAGGCGGCTGGTCAAGAATGACATGCGCTGGGGTCACTTCAGATGATGGAAGCAGAAGTTTTGAAAATGCTCACATCCTTTGACTTCTCCTACCAGACATATGAAATCCTTTCATCAGAGCTGAGTGTACACAGAGGCTCTTTGTGGAACTAATCAGTGATCTTAACTTTGTTTCTCAGCATCTTGGCCTAACTGGACCTGTGTGTGGACTCTTCATGCTTTCTATCCCTTCCCCAGGGCCTCCTGTTTGCGAGCGAGTGGCTGAGTTGTAGGCTGGTCTTGGAATGATTTGCTTTTTTCTGTTAGCCAACAGATCTTCTGCCATCGACAGGCACTAGGTAGCTATCTCTGAATCTGTGCTATGAAGGGCAGAGGAAGATACAATACAAGGAAAGCCGGCCAGACATTCTTCCTTACTTTAAACATTTAATAGTGCACTCACTGGTTATACTCTGTACAGATATAGAGCAAATTATAAACCTTTTATTTTTCAATTAGACTGTATTCATGTAAAGTGTATTTACAGTGGGGAGCGGGAGCCTTGAGGTACAAAACCCAAAAGAATATCTGAGGTATAAATACAAGTATATTTTAAATAATAATCTTTATCATGCTTTATCTATGTCTGAAAGCTCAGTGGACAGACATGTGTACATATTTCTCAATAGAATGGTATATACAGTATACAATTTTACAAACCTGGAAGCCAGCAAAATTGAATATACATGAATATCTTCACAAGGAACACTGATATCCAAAATACTCAAATGTTAAAACTCTACTCTGACCCCCAAAAAAAATTCTTCAAAGAACCTTTGAAATAATACTGACAATGGTAACTAAACTATAACAAAATAAATTTCCTTCCTCAGCTCTCACACATTATTCACCTTTTGAACCTCACAAAATAAATTTACTAATACTGTCTCGAGTCAATCTTTACCATTACAGTAAAACCTGTAAAAAGACCACCCTTCCAAATGCCTGCTCTTTGTTTTCTGCTATGATTACCATTTCTCATTACTACTAAAACATATTTCAAGGGCACTGTAAGAGAGAAGTAAAAGAAATGGAAGGAAAGAAAAAGTTGTTAACAAAAACTTATTTCTGCATAAGGACAAGCCCAGTTAAAAGAAGTATATATATAGCTTTCAGGAATATTGCTAGAAACAACCAAAAAACAAAAACAAAAACAAAGAAGTTGTGCCTGGGCTATGTTTCCTTGGGACATACATGGTTTCCTGTGTCCTCTGTATATGAGTTTATGTGGCAAACATGAAAACAATAAGACCTGTAAAACTAAATGAATTGATGAGCTGGTCTCTCATCCAAGATACTAGGGAAGATGATGCAGGTTTGCCTAGGATACACACTGAGTCCAAAGCTAGGCTGGGCAACTTGGTGAGACCTTGTCTCAAAACCAAAACCCAAAAAAGAAGAGCTAAGGATCAAGTTCAGTTGCTTGCCTAGCATGTGGAAGGCTCTGGGTTCAATTCCCAGTATTGTAGAAAAGAAAAAAAGTTAGATGCTTCTTTCAGGAGTACTAGTGTTCAGCTTTTACATTTCACTTAATACAAAGCAAACCCTTTCTTTGCAGCCAGTAAGAGGGATGGGAAAAGGGATGTTTCTTTCTGAGTTAATCTTACTGGTTAAAACTGGACACAATTTGCAACAAACCAATGATGACTTTTAAGGTGGAATACAGGCTGGTAGAGAAGAAATGCTTAAGAACCTGGGGGAAAACAAGTGCAGAAGGGGGTTGGACTCCCTTTGTGGGTGGATCGTGGGCAGTTAGCTCTTCCAGGTCAAACTGAACCTGGCGCATCACATCCTCCTTGGAGCATCTCAGTGTGCCAGACACTGCATCCATCTCTACATCTGTGCCATTCAGCCAGCGACAAACACACATTCACACTCCTCTGTGCAAACCTTTCTTTGTTCATCTCAGTGAGAACACCTGTCAACCAGTACCAACTATTCCAGTGGATACCTCAAACACACTGCAAATACGTGACCCAGCACAATATGCTGATATCACAGGAGAATGACGTCTCTTTAGCATCTTCCACAATGGACTTAAAGAGTTTTGCTTCTCAGAAGCAAGTCGAATAATACAAGTGATTTTTTTTTTGCAGTCATATATTCCAGTCAAGGTCTGTAATATAGACCTTAAACAAACAGGAAGCAGCTTTAAAAATGTATCCAATTGCTAGAGTCAATGTCGATACTCCAACTTGGACTTGTTTCGGGAGCCAATACAGACGGATTCTTTCACGGTCTGGCAAAGTTCTAGAAACAGTGATGTAAGGTGGCTTCGCTTCAGCAATCACCTGGATTTGGTGTCCTTGGTTTCAGTGTTCTGATTACTGAAGGAGTCTCGAATCTTCACGACTTCAGCGGCACACAAATGTCCAAAAGATTTTGTGTACCACTCTGGCATGTGGCCCCTGTCCGAGGAAGGAAAAGCCTGTGAGTTATTTCAGCCAGGAAGCATCTAGACAGGGTGAAGGCACAGTCCATTTCCTTTTGTGTTTCTGTGGACCTACTAAGTCACACATGCGAGGCAAGTGCTTTGCTACTGAGCTGCACTTCCCGATGGCAATGTGTGCCAGTGAAGATGACCCTTCATCCTCAGGCAACCAACCACTGGGCATGCCCATTACACATGCGGGACCAGATGGTTTCCCAGGAACAACACAGGAAGCATGGATAGTCAGTGAACCTGCTCAGGGAAGGCTATGCCTACAGACACAGGTCTTAGGGATAACAGAAGAGCTTGGGAGACGTAAAGATTACAAAGACTTTAGAAAGAGCACGTGGAAGTTCATTTTGGGAGTCTGCATTCTACATTCCAGCCATTTTCTGATATGAACACATGTTCATTTACTGCACAAAGCATGGGTGTAATCAATTACAAGACGCGCATATCGTGCTATTCAAACGCCTCTGAAGATAAAATGAGAAACATCTACTTGCTGCCATTTTCTAGGGCTTTAAATGCATAGCGGAACTACCAAATTCACAATGTTTAAGGAATGTGGATTGGGAAGTGGAACTCCAAAGATCAGCAAACATAAAGATGTTGCTTTATGAACACCATTCTTCATGAAGCCATCAAGATACAATGATGGGTTCACTTAAGCCATTCTCTACATCAGATGGAAAAAAAAAAGTCTCAATTTTCTCCATGTTTTTTGCAAATCCAAATGTCAGAACCACAACGTACCTTAAATCAGCTCTGCACATGTAGGTGAGCTTGGATTTTCCTGACCCGCAGGGTTCAATCAAATATCTGGACAGGAGCACATTAACCCTGACTCCAACCACGGGTGCCCGGTCATGATCCACGGAGGTGAGTAACAGGGCACAGGCTCCTTTGGGTAAATTAGTCCTCCAGGTCCTGTGGAGACAACACCAGAGAGGTCAATGGAATTTTCTGGAAGTCAAGTTAAAAATGGTGTCTCTCTCATAAAGGAGAAAGTGAGGGATCAGTATTGGTGTGGCCCATGTAAGCAGCATCCTCCGAGGCTAGCCCACCACACATGGACGGTGTGATGGACAACCTGCAGAGCCCCTGCCACTGGGGGCTGAGTCCTCAGTTCTGTTTCCTCCCTGGAAAAGAACCACCTTGAAGTGTTGCTAAAAACCATTTTTACATTTCGCAAATGTCTTAAGATGTGGTCAGCCACACAAAGCACTGAAAAGTTTGGGAAGAAAGATATATTTCCTCCAAGATTTTTGGAATTGCTCTTTCAATGGTGTCCAGAGAATTTATGAGTTACATCTAAATCAACCTTAACCACATCTCACTTGGGACTTCATGCTATGTCCCAGCTTAGTCCTTCTTTAGCTGTCCTTAATCAGAATATGTGAACTAAAAGGGAAAGAAGCTTGGGACCATGGAACACATGGAATTTGAATGCTTTTTTTTTTTCTTGTTTCTTTCAAGGTAGGGTCTTGCGCTAGCCCAGGCTGACTTGGAATTCACCATGTAGTCTCAAGTGGCCTCAAACTTACTGTGATCCTCCTACCTCTGCCTCCAGAGTGCAGGGATTAAAGGGGTGCACTACCATGCCTGGTTGTTTTTCTTTTTGAGCTCAGTTCCAAACAGTCAAACCACATTCAGTGCACTACTCCATTGGCATAAATGTAAATGCGTTTTTAATATGTGAAATGGCTCCCTACATTTCCTAATACCTGCGTTTTAGTTTAAATAATACAACCATCTTGGAAGATTCAGTGATAGGCAGGCTTGGGTCCCCATCATAGTGATCAACTGGGAAGATCTTACCTCAACACAACAAAGTCCCGGGCAGGGTGGGGTGCCATACTGTTCTGGACATATTGGTAAATTTCAGTCTGGCTGTCCAGTATTTCGATCACTTTGGAATCCAACAGATCCACATCCCAAAGGTGCTGCTCTTTCAGAAGGCGCTTCAAGATCTCCTCAGGTGTAGCAGGGACTTCAATGGTTGATCTCCAAAGCCGGAGAGGAGGGCCTTCGCTCACCTGAAAAGCAATATTCAATGCTCAGATAAAGTCAAATACGCACTTGCTTTGAAAGCACATTTTGAGTGGTGGATACGGTCCTATGCTCAGAAGCTGCAGCAATAAGCAGCTACAATTCTTGAATATATTCAAGAACAGACCAGAAGAAAAACAAAATAGCTGGTGTCTGTCAATCATGACATTTGTTTTCTGGGAGCTGTGTCGTGATGATTTCCATCAAGTGAAATAGATCATTCCCTTATCTATAACCCAAAGTCTGCATGGTCTTATTACCACTATTTATTTTCAAGGTGGCAGAGACAGTGTTGACAAGCATCTTGATGGACCTGTTACACGGAGACATACAGGATGCCTGAAGTAAAGTGACTCAGAACAGATGGCATTACGAAAGTGTTCTCATCAAAATATGGGGGAAAAAAATCTGAGCATGACCTAAAATGCCCCCTTTATAACCCAACAACATTTGTAAAATATTCCCGAAGTCCAGAATGATTCTCTGGGACAAAGGAGTTCATTAGCCCCAGGCTGAACTCTTCCCTAGAGTCTGTACCGGTTCTCCTGGGATGGACTTCCATTTCCCCTGGACAATCTGAATCACCTGCTGCCCAGCTCTCAAGGGTAGGTTTGGGCTAGAGATTTCTAGAGATTACTTCTGGGGAAAGTCTCATCTCTGATGACTCCAAGTTACCACAATGGGAAGTCGACCGGGGAGAAGACTTACCTTTTTATAAGACAGCTCGGCTTGCTCGGAAGTAGAGTAGCTAACCCAGCCTTTGAACTTCTCTTTGACCTCCTTAAACAGACCGTCCACACAGTCCTGAAGGAAGTGCTTGTAGTCAGCAGATTCATCATTATGCAGGTGTCCTAATGCCTCTAGTGTGAGGGGCTTTAGCTCTTGCTCAGTGTAGGAATTGCGACATCTGCTCATCTCCTCAGGAACCTGGGAGGCACAGGGAAGACAAAGTGGTGATGAGTCTCAGTAGGAGGAGACCGGGCAGAAGCAGTGGACTGGCTGCTCAGTGCAGTGGGGCAATCCTTGCTCCCCACAGGTGGTGTGGTGGTTCATCAGGCTTTACACGGGATTGTGAGGAAGTTCCTGCACAGATAACTTAAATATCTGCATTCTCCCAAAGCTATCTTTGTGAAGTTAGAGAGCAGGCTTCTCAGACAGAATTTTAATTCCAGATAATGTATTCTTTTTTTCAAACCAATTTTAAAAATATTTTATTTATTCATTTTCAAGCAGAGAAAGAGAGAGAGAGAGAGAGAGAGAGAGAGAGAGAGAGAGAGAGAGGGAGAAGGAGTGAGAGAGAGGGATAGAGAGAGAGAGAGAGAACCAGGGCCACCACCTTGTGGGTCTGGCATATGTAGGTCCTGGGGAATTGAACCCGGGGCCTTAGGCAGGTACTAGAGGCAAGTGCCTTAACCGCTGAGCCAGCTCTCCAGCCCAGATAATGTATTCTTTTTAATTTCCTTAAACATGATTGACTCTAATGAGTGTATGGATACATATACACACATGTACACATTATATGTATGTATATATGGTATTCTCAGGCTATGTATATAATCTCAAGTTGGGGAAAAGATCATTTGTCCAGGTGGAACAAGAACAGGCCTTTGATTTCTGTCCCTGTACACATTATTAGCATATCAGTCAAACCTCCCAACTCCATACCTGGAACAGCTTCTTGCACTCGGCAATCATGTGGGCCAACCCTTGAGTGGCAGCTAGATTTTCATTCAAATCTTTCTGATCTGGTTTACCCAAACTCTGTTTTCTTTGCATTACCCTAGGAAGAACAAATCAAAAAGGGGAATAAGTAAAATATTTACACTTAAATTTATTTGTAAGGGAGAGAAATGGAGAGAGAGAGAGAGAGAGAGAGAGAGAGAGAGAGAGAGAGAGAGAGAGAGAGAGAGAGAATGGGTACCCCAGGGCTGGCTTTATGTGGGATCAAATCTGGGCTTCCAGGATTTGCAAGCAAGTACCTTTAACTGATGAGCCATCTCCCTAGCCTGCTTTACACGTTTTTTTTTTAATACATGTATTATTCAAGGAAACACAAAGGAAATAAAATTCCCTGGAGTCTGTTAAGTGTTGGTGTATGTGCCCAATGTGGTGGGTGTGTTCGACTTCGGTGACTGGAGCAGAACACTGGGTGTTAAGCTCCACTGGTCACCATTCTTACTTGAGCTGGAGTCTCTCACTGATCCCAGACAGATTGCCTTTTTTTAAAGTCTTGGTGATTCTCCAGTCTCTGCTCCCCACAGGACTGGGGTTACAGATGTGTGTGGCCACCCTGCTGTTTATGGGGATCCTGGGAATGAACTTGAGCAGTCTCAGGCTTCTTCAGGCTCTTATGCTTGCACAGGAAGTGCTCTTAACTGCTGGGCCAAGAACATTCATTTATTCACTGATTTGAAGTAGGGTCTCACTCTAGCCTAGGCTGACCTGGACTGGAACTGACTCTTTAGTCCCAGGCTGGCCTTAAACTCAGAGATAGAGATCCTCTCACTTCTGCCTCTCAAGTGCTGGGATTAAAGGTGTGTGCCACCATGCCTGGTGACAGCATTCATTTTTTATCACCAGAGTCTCCCATATTTTTATTACCAAAACACAAAGTGAAGAACACGCTTTGGGTGAAATCCGGGCTACTGATAGTCATTTTGTTGAACAGCTCATGTCTTGCAAGGGAAGCTTGTGAGGGCTGTGTCTGTGAGGGGAGAGTGAGGAGATCTCTGAAGGGTGCGAAGTGGGAGCTTTTGGGAGGAAGGGCAAATGGTATCACAATCCTTACTGACTAAGTAAACAAGATCCCCTATTGTTTCTGGAGGTTTGGTTCCAATCTTATCTGATCTCCCTTCTGCTCATCTCCTTTAGTTCTCTATCCCATTAAAGTTGGAATGTCCCAGAAAACCTTTAACACCAGATAAAAGGATGTTGACACATTGTAAGGTTTCCAAGAAGGAAACCACCCTTCAACTGGCACCTGAAGTCTCCTGTGTCTAGCTGAGAAAATACTTTTCAGGTTCCTTTAGGACCAAGAAAAGAATCAGCTGGATGGGTTTAGGATGGAGGTTTAAGGTAGTCACTAGCTCCTCCACACTAACAGAATGTCTCATGAAATATTCACGTAGGAACTATAAACCAGCTCTGCCATTCCTTCCTTACTGAACTCTCCACTTTTCTCATGTGGATCATGTTCACCTCCTGGAATGGTTGTGAGGATAGGAGGGATGGCTCTCCAGTGGGAAGAAGAGCTCTGGGCCCGGCACGGAACATGCCAGCAAATACCAGCCTTAGCCTTGACTTGCCCACAGCTACTCACATCTCATGGACATGTGTTCTAGGCAGAAATTTGTATAAATAATTGGCTTAGTTCAGATCAAAAGGAGTAACTATGAGGTTCAATAATAACCTTTGTTCTTTGTTTCCATTGTGAACATAGGCCAGAAACTTGGTTTTATTAGCCACACGGCAAAAGCAATGGGGATCACCCACTCTGCTTTAGGGCAGGAATTCTACATGCTCTTTGCTAGGTGAATGGACAATGGGACACGCTGGCCTGTCAAAGCACAAACCCAAAGTGCTCTCTCTCCACACTTGATTGTTACAAGGTTGCCTAGCAAGTGAGACTTTCTAGAAAGGACTATGAGGAAAAGGAGGCTGGAGCCCAGGGCAGCTGTGTGGCCTGTGAGTGAATAAGGTCTGTTATGGGTTGAATCTGAAATGTCCCCTACCACCTCATGTCCCCAGCTGGGGGTGCCATTTTGGAAGGTGGGACTAAGCTGGAGGAAGAGAGTCCTTGAGGTATTTTATCCGTTCTTCCACTACCAGGCTGCCATGAGGTGAAGTCTTCCTCTACTATAAACTCCTGCTGGCACAATATTCTCTATTTGTAGATGAGGTCAAGAAGCCATGCCTTGAACTCTCTGAAACAATGAACAAAGTAACCTTTTCCTCCCTTCAGTAGTTTCTGTCAGGTATTCTGGAACATTCTGTCTCAATGACACCTAAGTAACAGATTTAATCTGTGAGTACTTGGATCAAGTAAGAATCCAGCAGGAAGACAGGAACAAGGAGGACATGCAGGTTGTCCCAGTCAGAAAAGAAAGCGTGGGTGGCCTCTCCTCATGCCTGACCTGTACCTGGGAGAAGAATTCTCTCTCTTCAGGGTGTTGAGGTGGAAGAGAGAAGGGGCCAAGCACACGGCCAGGTTGGTGGGCGTCATCTGGTTTTCTTTCACAGCTGCTGTGACGTCACTCAGGAAGTAGAGAAGCGTCTGGAGGACCTCCCTGTTCTCGTCAGGCAGGAGCATAATGGCGGCCTTGATGGCTTGGAGGCGCTGGTCCTTGGGCACATCTGCACAGCACAAGCATGTTCCCATCAGCTCGGGGAATTTCCACATACGTGGCAAGCGTGCATGCCAAAGCGAACATCAACATCAAACACTGAACAAGCACTTGGAGAAAGCGTACTGGAGATTAATAAGGAAGAAATTATGAGCTGCTGCCGGCGTCACTACCCTCAAGTATTTCCTGCCTTGGGGAGGCGTTAAAAAATGAAAAACACTCAATGCTGACTCTTAAATCTACCTCAGAGCTCAGCTTCGGAGGATGCCCTCTCTTAGTGGGCAGAACAAATATTTCTTCTAAGCACTTCTTAAAAATCTCTTAATTTACCCCATCAGTTATTCTATACTGAAATTTTCATTGAGTTTCAATGCCATGTCTTAGGTGATTTGTGGAAGATAAGAACTGAGACTTCTTAGCTTTGATGATAACAGGCTCAGTATCTCTGCGGACTCACGTTTGACCAATTGCATTAGCTCATTCTTTTTTTTTTTTTTTTTTTTTTTTTTTTTTTTTTTTTTTTTTTTTTTTTTTTTTTTTTTTTTGGTTTTTTGAGGTAGGGTCTCGCTCTAGCCCAGGCTGAATTGGCTCATTCTTGACATGGGTCAAATTGTTAAAATATTAAGTCATTTTAAAGAACAGATAAATTTAAAACATACCGTCTTTAAGTTTCACAAAGTATACCAAAAGGCTTGATAAATATGTAAATACACCTATAATCTACACCATAGAAAAGTCTAAGCCCAACCTTCACGTCTCCTCTACTAGGCAAACTTAATTTTTAAAAGCATGTGGTGGAAAAATCAAGTCACTCAGACGCAGTGCCATAAGACAAACTGATTAGACAGCTCCATGGTTACAGTACATAACAAATACCTCGGTGGGGGGAAATGTGACCTGTGTTTTCATAAAATATGAAAGGATGAAGCAAATCATGAAATAACCCAGACCAGCTCCATTTCTCATAAAATGAAGCCCGATGCGTCAGTTCTATAGACAATTTCAGCACCAAGAGAACCACTTTTAAATCACATCGCTCTAATGCCACCTTGAGCCAAGAAAAACCCACGGCTGTGAAAGCTGTAATCCTCATCCTGATCATTTATTTCGACAACTGTTTGCTTTAAAAAGTGAGAAGGGCAAGGGGATTGTTTTCCCAAGTGTTTCTGGCAGGGATTGTGATGAATAACAGCAAAAAGAATATGTATTCATTTTCCAGTGAGATAAAACACACAGACACCTGTGACATTTTAAATACAACAAGCCTGCTACAGAGATATGAGGTAAATGAAATTTCTACAGACAAGGCAGAGAGAGAGAGAGAGAGAGAGAGAGAGAGAGAGAGAGAGAGAGAGAGAGAGAGACAGAGAGAGAGAGACAGAGAGAGAGAGGGAGGAAGTCATCTGCTCTCCAAGCCTCGTTCATGACACACACTGCTCTCGACACTGTGAAAATGTACACGGGCTTCAGCACTTACAGACTGATAGTACAGGCTGCCCGTGAACTCACTATGTAGCCAAGGATGATCTTGAACTTCTAATCCTCCTGCCTCCACCTCCTGACTGCTAGGATTACAGACGTATCACACCATGCCTGGTTTATGTTGGCACTTGTTAGGTAAGCCCTGTACTAACTGAGTGACATCTCAAACCCAGGAAATGAAAATAAATATATTTTATGTATTTGTGTGTGTGTGTGTGTGTGTGTGTGTGTGTGTGTGTGTGTGTGAGAGAGAGAGAGAGAGAGAGAGAGAGAGAGAGAGAGAGAGAGAGAGAGAGTTGGGTACTCTATGGCCTTCTACCATCACAAACAAACTCCCAACACCACTTTGTGTGTCTGGCTTTTATGTGGGTACTGAACCCAGGCTATTAGGCTTTGCAAGCAAGCATCTTTAACTGCTGAGTCATCTGTCCAGCCCAGGAAATTTTTTGTTTATTATTTACTAATTTATACATGTGTATGTGCACGTGTCAGGGTCTCTTGCCACTGCCAATGAATGCTCATCCAGTTTTAGGGTGCTGAGGAGCTGAACCTGGCCTAGTAGGCTTTGGAATCAGGGGCCTTTAACTACTGAGCAATCGTCATCTCTCCATCCCCCCAAATTCCTTTTTTAAATTATTTAACAAGGATATAGAAATCTGACCACAAAGGCAAGGAAGAAAAACCAATGACCTGCACTTCCCTGAGGTCATCATTCTGCTTTATTTGGTCAACAGAATCTAGAAGCTTCAGTTGGCTCCATTTTCCCCAACAATAATACTCTCAATAAGCCCCAAGAGCACTTACATTGGTAGATCTGTAGAAAGGTTTCTGAGAGTTTGTTGGTCATGAGTGGCTCAGGAAGATCTCGAAAATACTGCTTCAACATGTCTGCCACATCATAGGCAGACTGCCCTTCGTAGTTCACACAATCCATGGCCCTCTCATTCATCTGACGCAGAGCCTGAATCCGGGATTTGACGCCAGACTTCCTGAAGAGCCCGACCTTTGGAAAGAAAAACATCGGGTGTCAGGAGGAAAGTGGCATCTTTCTGAGAACATTAGAACGAGCTGCCATCATGAGTGAGACCCCCAGGCGCTGGCTCTCACCTGGTCCAGACAGTGGTTGCGGAGGTACCGCATGGCCTGCTGGATGCTCTGAGGCAAGGGCTGTCCTGAGCGCTGCACGTTCACTGTCAGCGGGACTCCAAAAACACTCCGGTCCTTGTAGTCTGGAACCTTGATCCGTTTCATGAACTTCGGTACAGCCCTGTTTCAAGAATAGGGTGAAGGGATGTGTTTATTTAATGTTCTAGATTTTTTTTTAAATTGGGGGACAGTACCGAGGGTGGAACCCAGGGCTTTGTGCATGCGAGGCAAAAGTACTACTGAGCTCTACCACAGCAATATCTCCAGCTTCCCACCCCGTTTCCTTCTGTTTTGTGAGCATGTAGCTTTGGCTGGCCTTGAATTTACAATCCTCCTGCCTCACCTTCCTGAATGATGCGGTTGCAGGCATGTCCCCAATGTGCCTGCTGTGTTCTAGATATTTTAAAGAGTTGGAGCTCTGATGCCTTGGCACATTTCTCAGCTGAGGATTGCTGTTCTACTGTTATTAATGTACAGAGCTGGGGTCTGTAGACTCAGGGTAGCTGATGGGACTTACAAGATGGCAGTTTAAGAAAGAGCTGAAGCAGAGAACACTGGGTTCTGTTAAGAGTTTGAAAAACAGGGGTTGGGGAGGTGGCTCAGCAGTTAAAGGTGCTTGCTTGCAAAGCCCGATGGCCTGGGTTCAATTCCCCAGTATCCACATGAAGTCAGATGCACAAAGTGGTACATGTGTCTGGAGTTTGTTTGCAGAGGTGGGAGGTCCTGGTACATCTATTCTCTCTCTCTCTCAAATAATATATATATTATAGATGTTTCTTAAGGTAGTGTGGGATTAAAGGCATGTGCCACCATGCCCGGCTTAATTTAATTTTTTTTTGTTTTTCAAAGTAGGTTCTCACTGTAGCCCAGGCTGACCTGGAAATCACTTTGTAGTCTAGGCTGGTCTCAAACTCAAGGCAATCCTCATACCTCAAAATAAAATATTTTTTAAAAAAGAGTTTAAAAACGAGTTTCTGGACTGGAAAGATGGCTCAGCGGTTAAAGCCACTTGCTTGAAAAGCCTGGATGGTCTGGGGTTCAATTCCCTGGTACCCACATCAAGTCAGATGCACAAAGTGGCACATGTGTTTGGAATTCATTTGAAGTAGCAGGAGGTCCTGGTGAACCCATTCTCCGTCTCTCTCTCTCTCAAATAAATGAATAATAATAATAATAATAATAATAATAATAATAATAAATACCCAGAAACATTCTACTTGACCTGAAAGGCAAAGAATCTCTTCTGGCTCTTGATGAGATCTGAAACAATTAGGGTAAAAGACCTGGGTAATGCCACATAAGAACAGCAAATGCTGGATGCAGGCTGGTCAAACATAATGAGAACCAACTCCACAGCTCAAACGGGGCACGACCCTAAGTCAAAATAAATTCTCCGGCTGATGACCCCGGAGAATATTACACCTTTAGGTTTCTAAGGAAAAATGGAAAGGGAACAATGGGAGTTTTGTGAGCTCCCGCAGGCTTCCTGGAGTCCTGAAATCAGTCTACCCCCAGCACTATACACAACAGCAGGAAACCCATGTCACGCATTTAAAGCTGTCAGGCAGAAATCAGAGCTCTACAAATGACCTCTTTGAGTGAGACAAGAAAGGGCAAGGCCAAACAGGAAAGAGACTTGGGGCAGATTTTCTCCCTACTACACAGATTCCACAGCACCAGACTTTTACATTTGGTTTTTGACTCAGTGGAAAAACTGACCATCACTCAAGAAGTAGTATGGACTTGGAGATTCTTGAGGTTTTGGTGGAGACTGGAGTGGGCAACTAGAAAGGAGAATCTAAAATATGCAGCTTTAAATAGCCATCAGGGAAAATATTACTCCAAGCACAGAGAGACATTACGAAAAGCCAACTGCCTAGACTTCTGAGTGCTTGTCCAATGACCACGACATGTCACTGTTGATAGCTTTCGGAAAGGGAAAGCCAGAGAGTCGAGCCACACTGGTATTCCCACAGGGCTAGGCATACAGTATTACCGTCAAAGTGTGCATAATACTCGCCTTGTTGGGGGGGAGAAGTGCCTGGTTGTGGAATGTGGAAAGAACACATTACGCTCCCCACTGAGAATCTGAAGCATGTGGGGATAAACCGGTCAATACTTATTTCTGTCATTGAGAACAAACAACTTCTGTATTTAGTAAGGCTCACATAATAACTGCCTTTGCTCTTGGAGAAGCTTTGATACCCCAGCTACCTTCTGTATGCATCCGAGCATCCTGAGGAAGGAGGAGCCGCAGAGAGCAAGACCAGCTACCTCTCAAGGCAGTTTGAATGGCACTCCAGTGAAATGGTGTGCCTCTCTGTTTTCGTCACAACTAGACAATGAACACACCAATGAGTGAAAAGATTTACGCTCTGTCATGATACCGAGAAATACAGAGATGTCCATCTGGGGACAGTTCTTGGTTTTGTACCAAGAGTAGAAAAAATTTTTGTGTCCACAGATGATGTCATACTCCTGTCTTCATGTTACATTGTATTTGCAAGGCTGGATTTTCAGAAGTGAAAAGCTCAAGTATGAAGAATTCATCTAATAAATGTCACTTATATATTCATCTGCAACAATTTGTAGTGAATTCCTTAAATTTATTTCTAAGCATTTTTGCTGGACCAAAAACAACCTAGGGCTGAGGAGATGGCTCAGCGGTTAAGGTGCTTGCTTGCAAAGCCTGATGGCCTGGGTTCGATTCCCCAGTACCCATGTAAATCTGGATAAACAAAGTGGCACATGTGTCTGGAGATTGTTTGCAGAGACAAGAGGCCCGGGTGTGTCCATTCTTTCTTTCTCTCTCTGCCTCTCTCCTTGGAAATATATCTCCTAAATTCTTTAACACCGGTAGGTTTTTGAATGATGCTCCAAATATTCATATGAAGTATCTGTTAGAAATGTTGGAGACGTAGCTGAGTGGTAGAGTGTGTGCTGAGCATGCAGGAAACCCTGGGTTTAATCTCCAGCACTACCAAAAAAGAATAATAATAAAATTCTCAAAACATGCATGACAAGGTGCAGGTGATGTAAGTCAAGTATCTCAAAGGTGATCTCATAAGATCAAATATTTTCCTTTGCTTCTTTCTATAAGTATGACCTGATGTGTGTGTATGGGGAGGGGACATTATTCCTCTGCTCAGAAAGAAGATTCCTGCATTCTTGTGATGGAGAGTAATTCATTGTTATGCCCATCAACTAGAAATTTTTCACTCAAAGAGCTGAAAACTCAACCAAAATCAACTGTTGGTAACTCCTCCAAGCTCCCCAGGCCTCAGTAGCATTGAATGTGTGAAGGCTGAATGCAACAAGGCGATACACTGGAGATACAGGGTGGAACTGTTAGATGCTATGTTTCTGGACAGCCTTAGTGAGCATATCGACATCATCGGAGCTCCAGTTTACTGAGCATTTGACTCTCTTACCAGCTAAAACCATGCTTGTTGGAAGGTGTGTACTTCTCCAGCAAGGCCGTCAACTTGAGTAGGGAATATTTCTGCAGCAGGTTCATCTGGGCCACAGACTGGCAGTTGATCTGCAGAGATGCAGAGTTCAGGCTCGGTCGATGTGAGCTCTGGAAACTGTGCCACCTTAGTCTATGCCTGGAAAAGAACAGGACGGAGCGGGTGAGCACAGAGGCTTTGCAACAGGCAGCCCCAAAGCTGGTCAGGGGTGCTTCAGTGGCTTCTCAGGATCAGATAGAAGTCAAGATTCATTCCAGTCTCTTCCCCCTTGGTAGAATGAATAGCTACTCCTATGTATCCACAGCACGGTAGCCTCAGGACATCTTTAGAGATCCAAACGGAGCATGCTCAAGTCTCTTAGACAAGAAGATGCATAGTATCTCTGCACACCGTCTTGTTTATTGGAAGTGATCTCTGAACCATTTATAATTACTTTTTAGTAATCCATTGCTGTGCTGTACTGTTTAGGGAATGATGACAAGAACAAAGGGTTGTACTTGTTTAGCACAGCCCCCACCTCCCAAATTCCTGATCTGTGGTTGCTGCATCCACAGATACAGAACTGAAGGAGGTGCATTACACACATTTACCATTTCTAACTCATGCAGCGCAGTGGCACAAAGTCCGTTCACATCCTGTGTGACCACCACGACAGGCCTACCTCTTCCATCTTCCCCAACTAAATGTCCAAACCCATTACAGAGCATCCTTTTTGGAATGTTTTGATCTCCTGCTCTAGAATTTACATGGCTATGAATGCGGATTTCACTCCACTTCCTCGTAGGGAACTGATGGAAGCCGACCCTGAGCCCCGCCTTGGTCTGGAGGGAAAAGCAAGGCTCTTACCTGTTGCACCTGGTCAGGGAAGCCCCTACCCCGGAATCCCTTCTTTCTGGGATGTCAGTAGGTTCTTCAGGCTCATTGAGGGAGTTGCCTGTGCTGTCCAGGTCACTGGGTGTCGTTCGGTCATTGTCCACATCTAGGTGGATCTGTTTGGGAGATGACGGGCAAGGAGACACAGAGTCCAGAGCTGAGTCGGAGTCTCCCTCGTCGGAAAACTTCTCTGACCACTGGTTCACTATCCGCTGCATCCCCTTTACATGGTAGAGGATGTCATCCAGCTCGGGGAAGATGTCCTCGTTCTCGAGGTCAGCCAGGTCCCCTGAACTGGAATAGAGGATGGAGCCCGGTACGTTGTCATAGATGCTCAAGCGGCTGCTCACCGAGCTTGACGAATTGCGTCGCTTCAGCTCCTTTGGGTTGTCATTGCTGTTCTCTCTCCGGAGGCCAAGATGGCCTGGGCCGTGGAAGCTTCCCGTCCTCCAGTTCACAGAACTGCTGTTGGAGAGGGCCTTGGGGAAGGTGCCAGGCTTGTGATCTTCCGGAATGTAGAATACGGTGTCACCTGGGTAGCTTTCACGGTTTTTAAAGTTCTGTTCCATCACATTGTTGAAGGTGGACTGATTAAAGGGGTCAAAACCCTCTAGATACATGCCCACCCGCTTGTTGCAGGTGCTGAGGCTCCGGGTCCTGGTGACAGGGCTGGGCGTGCTGACGACGCTGCTGGTCTCCGACTGGCTGCTGCTACTGCTGGTCTGCGTGGAGTTGGACACGCTCCTCTTGCGTACCATGGGCACGTTGATGTGGTTGCCGTTGAGGGCTGAGATCTCCACGCAGTTCAGCTGCTTCAGCTTCTCCTCATCCACCCCCTCCTGCAGAATGGGCCCACTGATGATCAGCCCCAGCTTCGAGGGGGCCTTGTGCTTGCTGTGATGGGAGCCCTTGAGCTTTAAGCTCTCCATCCGCTTCAGCAGGCTCCGTGTCTTGGACTTGGTGTTTTTCTCATGGCTTTTCATACTGAAGCTGAAGCTGGACAGTTCCTTGGGAGAAGGCAGGCTGCAGAAAGAGTCCTCATTGCCTAGATAGTGGCTGGAGGAGCAGATGCTGATGACAGAATTAGTCCGGGGTGTGGCAGCCTCCCCTTCGTGGGGCACGTGCGTGGGGACACTGCTGGTGCTGCTGAGGCTGCGGACGGAAGACACTTCCTGGCGCTCGCTGAGGTCTGTCAGCATGCTCTCGCGGCTGGTAGCGCTCTGCAGGTGGGGATCATCTGGGGACCCGGGGATCGGATCCTGCTTTGGAGAAAAGACGTCAAACTCTTCGAGACGGGACCACCTCTTGCTGTCCCTTTGAAAAGTCCATTTGCCACTGATTGCACAAGGTTCATCTTCGTCCGAATCCTCACTCTGCAGACAGAAGAGAGCATTTATGTGCTGGGACCACAGGTAATGAAGACTAAGGGCTAGGACCCAACTTAAAAGACACCTCCAATGTCCTTTCTTTTAAGTAACAAAGATGGATTTAAAGACTTTAGCAGGCAAAAGCCTGATTGATCACCAGCTAAAATAAGTCATTTTATGGAACTCTGGGGCTAGGGGCCGTTCATTAATTGCTGACTGAGGAAACCTCTGAGATCAGTGAAAATTCCAGGCATGCAAAATATTCTGAAGTGCAGTCAGTGGAGTGGGACTCCCCCTGGACTGCCTCCAGCTTTGCTATCTATTGACAGAAGTGTTTATATTCCCTTTTGTAATTATAAAAGGCAGTTTCCAAACTGTAAAAGGAGTAGGGACCCGAAGATATGTGAATACATTCCTCTACAAGGACTAGAGAGACCAGACATCTGAGCCATCACCTCTTCAGTTCAAACCTGTGTCACCCTATTACCTGTTCTTTGTCTTCCCCTCCCCCACCACAGCTCACACCACTGGGCAGTTCGACCTCAGATATGGTCCAGGCAATTTAACAGGATTTCAAGAATGCCCAGTCCAGACCAACAACAGCACGGAACACTGACTGAAAAACACTGAAGAACATCTCTCAAGGGGCAAGATCAGGGATGTCCCGTGAAAGAGGACAATGAACAGAGAGTACTGCACGCTCACAAAAACTCTGCCCAGCTCAGTGGGTGCTGATGTTCCAGGTCATTTATTTAAAAGGCTTTACTCCCCAAGAAGGCAACTTATTTGGAGGTCAGAAAATTTATACTCTGACATTCTTTGACCAAATTCATCTGTGTTTATCCTAATCTGTGACATGCACACCCAGTACAGCACCTACCTCTTCTCCTAAGATCTCATGAAAGGGCCTCAGAGCTCTTACCCAGTATGACCCACCACTGACTGAGGGTGTGAGGCTTTCTGCCCTGTTCCCTTCCTCTCTAAATTATTCTTCAATATCCCTCACACCAGCTTTCTCTTTCATCTCGGCAGCTTTACCACATAGTCACTGTTCTATCTGGGAGGACAGAAGAGGTCCCAGAGAATGCTAACAACACGAAAATCCCCTAGGATTCATTAAGTTTCTTTCTTTTATTATATAGTGCCCATTGAGTTCTTTAAAAATAATAGATGATTTCTTTCGGTCAAAAATAGTAAGCAAAAGAATCTATTGGTGATTGCAATTACTGGTTCCAACAACATAAGGTCTTGGGTAAACCTGATTGGATTTTTTTTTTTCTCTCTTGCTTTGGTTTTTCAAGGTAGGGTCTCAGTCTAGCCCAGGCTGACCTGTAATTCACTATATATTCTCAGGCTGGCCTTGAACTCATGGTGATCTTTCTACCTCTGTCTCCCAAGTGCTGGGATTAAAGGTGCACACCACCACGCCCAGCAACCTGCTTTGATTGTAACATTAAAAATAGAGTTGTTCCTGGAATAAGAAAATGAGTAACAAAATGCATTATAAAACACACACCCCATTTTGGTTTCTCCCCATGCTATTTTACTATTTGGAAACTCACCCTTTTCCTGTGAGGACTGATTTCCAGCTTCATCACCGCACACTTGTTCAGAGTATTTAGACGTCTACAGAACAAAGAAATAACATTAGCAAAGAAAAGAAAACCACTAATGGATAAGCACAGATTTTTTCCCACACAATTGACATATATCATGTGCTTCTGTAAAATCATTAATAGTAATAACTTATTCTTTTTCGACGTTTAGGAAGATCTTAGCAAAGAGTAAAACAGAACTGAAGTCTGGGAAAGAACAACTCTGGAGAGACAGGCCGGGTCCCAAGCAGGTAATCCTCAATGTAAAAATGTAAATGAGTACTGCGAGCTTCCTTTTAAAAGTGAATAGTGGAGTAGGGGAGATAGATGGTTCACAGAGTAATGCCAGATGCACAAAGTGGTGCATGCATCTGGAATTCATCTGCAGTGGCAGGAGGCCCTGGCATGCTTGTTCTCTCCCTCCCTCCCTCTCTCTCTCTCTCTCTTTCCTCTCTATCTCAAATAAATTAGTAAAAATATATTTTCAATAACTATTTATTAAGCTTTTTGGTTTAAATTTAATGTCTTACATTTCATAGTTAGATGACACATTGCAGACTCGCTATCCGTCTCTTACGCTTCACGTGGTCAAGAGCTTGCAGGGAGGCACCAGGCATGCTGTGCTAAATGCAAGCTACCAGAGCCTGTGACATCTCCTTGCACGGGCACACATGCAGCCCGAAGGAGCCACAGAGGACTGCACCTCACATCAAAACTAAAATTAAAGACAAAACAAACAAAAACCACCACGTTTTGCTTATCTGCAACAACCAACCCTATGAGAGACCCATTTTACAACTCTACCTTTCTATGCACGGAGGAACTCTGAGGGCTCCTTAATAGCCAATACTTTATCTAACTTCCTATCAGGAGAGATTCACATTTAGTATACTCAAAACAGTGGTACAAATGATTATTTTAAAAGTCTGTATACAGCAATCTCAGTGATCAAAAACTTATGAAGTTAAAAAGTGAGCATTTCTTTAATCCCAGCACTTGGGAGGCAGAGGTAGGAGGATAACTGTTAGTTTGAGGCCAGCTGGGCACTACAGAGTGAGTTCCAGGTTAGTGTGGGCTAGAATGAGATCCAACCTCAAAAACAAACAAACAAACAAACAAACAAACAAACAAACAAACAAAGAGTGACCACTTAGCTCAGATTCTTGTTTGGGACAAGAGTCATATTGCAAAGGGAATTACAATGATAATGTCGATTTAAAATCAAGAGAGCTGGGAGTAGAGCTCACAGGAAGAAGACTAGTCTAGCATGCACAAGATTCATAAATAAATAAATAAAATGGCCCCAGGTTCATAAATAAATAAAACATGTCATTCAAATGAAATACTTAAAGCTCCTTAGGTTCTAGTTCTTACTTCTCCCCGTGAGCAAAACGGAGTCTTCCTCAAATAACCCATTAACATGCCTGCTCCTTGACTCCCAAGCATTAAAAATCTTCCTACCAGTTTTGCATTCTTCCCTAAAATTGTAATTTTTTCATTTTTAAGGGACAAGAGCATTTAATTTCCTCGAATTCAAAAGTGATCTTGCCTCTCCTTCAGGCTTTGTCTTCCTGATCCTGTTCTTGGAACTTGCCTGACAACTTTGATGCACCAGAATGGACAAGACTTCTGTGGCCTGATAAGCCAGCCTTTGATTCCACAGATTATGAGGAAGTCTGTTTATAGAATAAACAGAGATAACACACAGCACCTATGTTCAAAAAAAATTCTCTAGGTGGATGGGGAGGGAAAAAAAAAACAAATAACTGAGAAACAGTTCGTCAGACTTTAAAATGAGGGGTGCAAGGTTCCTCTCTAAGGGGCATCAATTACTCAAATGACACACCCATAGTGTTTCAGTTCACTGATGTTTTCAAGATTTAGAGACCAGAATGGTTACAGTTAATCTTGAGTCTGGGCTTCATTAATCAAACCTGTAATCAAATACCCACTAGACTCCATTTGGGCTTTAATGGTTGAGTGGTGTTTATAACCAAATTTACTAGGCATGGAGGCCTATGTGGGTGGAGGAGGGGTGAGTTCACAAACTCTAGATTTAAGCCAAACAAAAAAGACCCAGGAGCCAGTTTTATAAAGGTCAACTATACCTTTTTATGTCGGTGGCACCCAGCTAATGGTATTGCATTCCTAAGGGCCAAAATTATCCCCAGGTTTCTGTGGTTTTTATTTGTCGTCTCCCCCCACCCAATCTCTAAGTTTACTGTGGGACCTGTCTACTTCCAGAGGAGTGAAATAGTAGCTCTAGTTGAAGAAATGGATCTCACAGAAGCAGGGAGTAGAATGGTGGTTAGCAGAGGAGGAGAGAGAAGGGGAAAACTGAGTCAAAGGAGGGGCAGATTGAGATAAAATGGTTATGGGGCACACAAATAGACAGGAAGAATAAATTCCAGTGTTCTAGAACATAGCAGGGTGGACTTTATAAATATCTTAATATAGCTACTGTATGGAAGGCTTCTTGGAATATCTTAGTATGTCAAGGGCTGGGTACTTATCTATTTCTTGTTCTACCATTACTGGAAGACTTTCTCAATTCTTTGATGTGTTTACAGGCGTCAGTTTTCATCCCAAAGGAAAATAGCAATTTGGAATATTTTTCTGAAGCCACAGGAAGATAACATTTCACAAGAGGTATCCCATGACTGTTCACAGTTCACAGTATTATCAGTATATGCATTAAGACAAGATAAGCTCACCTCTAGTGTTAATATTGAGTATAACCCTCTCATAATCATGGATTTATCACTGAGATTAGCTACAAATGCTTCTGTCTTCATGGAAGCAAATGCATAGATACCTCACAGTGTAAGTGGAAGAATATTGGTTAGCAATCTAAATTTGAAAAGCCCAGTAGTCCTATTCTTTTTTATTTGTATTTATTTATTTCTTAAATATTTTTATTTACGAGAGGGAGGGGAAGAGTTGTGAGAGTATAGGAGTGAGCACTAACTAGAATATACATGTGGCTTTAATGGGGAATCAAACCTAGGGGAGCAGACTTTGCAAACAAGTGTGCCATCTCCCCAACCCAGAATTTCTGTTTTAATTAAAAAGAAAAAAACTTTTTGAGGCAGAATCCTGTTGTATAGCCCAGGCTCATTCCTCCTACCTCTGCCTCTCCAGTGCTGGGATTATAGGTGAGCTCCTGCCTGCCCAGCAAGAATTTCTTCTTGAAAAAGCAAACCCAACCCCTAGGCCTTTCTGCACATCTTGAATACTGGGTGGATAATTTAAATATAATCTCACACCTACCTAGCCATTGATACATGATTTTATACTGATAACAGAACACTGAAGCCCAGAATACATGGTCAAATGTGAATATAGATCAAGGTCCAGTTTCTCTTAGGCTTTTCTCTCACAAAAGATGTAGGAGCAGGGGTTTACTCTGCCCCCCAGAGGTGGTTTCATTGGTGGTACTCAGGGCCAGGGTAAAGCAGCAAGTGCAGAGAGTATGCCCTTTCCTTCCAGAAAGGAAAAGTTGATTTCCAAAAGACATTAAAACAGAACAGAACGAAACACACAACAACCTTCAAGAATTTAATCTTGACTCCCTGAGCTGAAATCCAGCAATGGTATTTTTCTGACCCAGAAATTCCTAAGCTGCTGATGTAGCTCAGCGGCTGACTCCCTAAGTGGTTTACCATGTGTGAAATGGGAGAGCTGACGCAAAGCTGAAATATTTCCTAAGATGCATCTTATAAGTGACCTCATTCATATGCATTATCACCAGTGATGAGTTGAAAATAAATTAATTCTGCCCTACAGCTAAGCATGAAAACATTTCTTAAAATGTCTGGAGTGGTTTCTATTCCAGATGCAGACTTCTTCTCCTCTCCAAACTGCACTGGTGGCATTTTTTCATTCCAGATGTCATAGCGGTGATATTACACACTCCAGTTCAGAATTGCTTTTCCCATAAAATGTGTGCGTCTCCTGACACTTCTAACTAAAATTGGACTCTGTTTCTATGGTTACTGACTCCCCCCCCCTTTCTTAAACCATGCCAAATTAACCTTTCCATACTCTATCCTAAACAAATAACCTATCTTTCGCCAAAACCATTACTCTAGTTGGCTGCTTCAAATAACATAAGGCAAAATAAATAAAAACTGCACTTTCAGACTATCACTGTGTCCTTCACCCACAAAGAGGAAAGAAATATTGTGTATCATCTCACCTTACTATGTTTTCCAAGTTAAAATAAGCATTGAAATGAAAGGAGAATTGATTTTACTTTCACAATTAAATTCACATATGTGAATGTTGTCTTTGCATATTTTCCCGACATATGAATTCAGCTGCCAGGGCTTTTCAGTTTTGAGAAAACTGACAGAGGATGACTAACGGGGACGAATAAAAACGTCAGGCAGGGCTTGAAGGGATTGTCGGAGGCCCATCGAGCGCCTGCTTCAGGTTTTATTACTTCCACTTCTCTAAAGTCCACAAGCTGCTTCTCAGCCCAAAGAGCCACCAGCGCACCAAACAGGATTTCTGACAGTTTTATTCAGAGTTCACATCAGGGTTTGTTTACTGCCTGTCTCTTAGATGTTAAAGACTGTGCTGAGTTACTTTATAGCCTATTTAATTCTACTCTCACTATTACCTGGGGCAGCCTGAGGTTCTAGAGTCTTCTTGGAATTCAAGTGATGGTCCTGACTCTACTCAGTCCCAGACTCACCCGCTTCACTCAGTACAATGGCAGCTGACTGCCAGGGGTGCCTAAAGTCCATTTGTACCACCTCTTTTAAAAACAAAGCTAGCAAAACCATCAGACCACCTCAGTGCAGTGGAGTGGTACTACATGAGGGTCTCTAAAGACAGTGTGTATGCTATTTTAATGGCAATGCTATGCAACAGCATGACTTCATTTTTACTTAGAAGGTCTATGACAGAGCAATATAAGCACCTGTACCATCAAAGACCTGATGATCCAATTAAAAGCAAACCATACCATAGAGATATTCTTAAACCACAACATTATCTGCTTACCTGCATAGAGCCTCAATGGCATCTCTGTCCAAAAAATCATGCTCTCTCTTGACCAGGGAAATATCAATGGGGAACAGGAGATCTAGAAGAAAGAGAAAAGCAAGACACATTTATTGATCACCCGTGTTCTTGCCGTAGAAGAAAACAACTCCCAAAGCAATGTACTGGGAATTTCCCCTCTATGCAGGATTCCTTATTCCCTAGCACTTTTCAAAGTTCTTTGAGGGAAACAAGTAGCCTAAGACAATGGTCTGAGTCCCAACAAAAGAGTTCTGAAGTGTTTCAAAACACTGTTTTAGCTTTCAACTGAGTGGCAAGGTGGCAAGCAGTGAATACCTGCTATGAATTATAATCTAAATCAGAATAGATCCAATAAAGAAGGACTCTTCTGATTAATATGGCTTTTAAAAAAATGTGTCCTTTGCTCATATATAATGAAGGAAAGGGCCTGGTGTTATAAACAAAAACAAAACCAAGTGTAGGCCAGTAAAGACAACAGTGAGTGCTCATCTGGACTAGTTCATTTACATGACTTGAAGAACTGAAGAGAATTCAAGGTAGCTATTATAAAACAAATATTAGCACTTCCATATGGCCTCTAAGACTTTATGTAACTCCATCTCAAACAAAAGGCTAGCTATAAAGTTACTGTAGAACAACAGACTCCCAAGTCCCTTAATGTGAAAGAGTTCAATGCTCTCAGAACAAGGGAGAAGTTGCATCAGACTGAAACGTGGAAAGGAGGAAACAATTTCCTTTTCTGTACTGCCTGAAAAGATCCCCGAGGAAAGAGTAAAAGAGTGGTGAGAGCCTGGGAAGGAGGCGCACCTGGCAGGGTAAGGTGGCTGCAGGGAAGGTTAGGATGCACAGACTATAGTGGAATTGGGCTGACTTCTAATGCTAAGGCACACTAGCATAGCAATGAGCGACAGCAAGTAAGTCTATTTTTCAGAATGGCTAGCTTAAGGCGTTTGAGTGTTCCCCATACATTGAAATGACACACTATGCCCCAGAAATATGTATGACTATTATGGGTCAATAAAAAATAAATAAATGTGCTTCTTCTGGGGCTCTAAGTTTTGAAATTAAAAAAAAAATCCCTTCGAGTTAAAAAAAAATTCCTTGAAGTTAAATGCACCCAGGCTCAGCAGAGCAGGGGGCAGAGAACCAACACAGTGCCGTGGAAATATACAACAGCTCTGAAAAGCCACATAAAAGCAAACTATCCCACGATGGAGCGCAGCTACCCGCATAAATAAGTGGCCTTCTCAGTAGGATGCAGATAGGGAACCATGAGTCTGTGCATCCTCTGCAGGGCAGGAGTGGGCAGAAAAAGTCACCCCAGGAGGATTACCATCATCTTGGCACTCCTTGGCCTTCAAAGTGGCAAATTTGACTGCAGCCAGGGTTTGGAACTGTGGGTTATGCTGCAGTTCCTGTGTTGATTTCGAGACTTCATTACTTTCTTACTTCCTAACTTACAATCACTGGCTTGGAGCTCCTTATTTCTGGTCATCTCTTTTCTAGGGATAATATTGAGAGAATCTTTTCCAAAACGATTTTTGAAAACCATCACTATTCTTTTACCTGAAGGCAATTGTTGGATTACTAAAACTGTTTCCTGAATGATCATAGAGACAGATTAATGGAGTAGCTACAGCTCAAAGACCAATGAAGAAATGGAATTCAGGATCATGAGATGGCATTTCTTCCTCAATGTAAGACCGAATGACCGGTCCACCTTGTCAAAGTGGAAAAACATAGAAAGCTTACAGTGAATATACACTCAAATTAGGTCATAGACTGGGATAACAGAGTCCCTTTATTAAGGAGCACACATCTGCATTAAATAATAGAGCTAACTTTAAAGAATATATCATAATACAGAGTATAACATCAAATCTATAAATGTAAATGAAAAAGCTTATATGCCTCTTAACTGAATATGAGAAAACAACTATTATTTTAGCAACTCCTCACTTAGTGTATCAAGAGATGTACTTATGATTGTTTTTCTTATCCAAATTAACTACAATTCTGCTTTATTTATTTATTTTTTTAATTTTTATTTATTTTTTAAATTCTGCTTTTTAAAATAATCTGATATTGACTAAATGTGAATACAAGAATTCAATCAGTGACTTTTCTCTTATTTGCCTAGACTCTCTTCTGAAAAATATTGGTTTTTAAAATACGATAGTTTATTGATGTGTAGAAGAAGTTTTCTTAACCCAACTTCCAGCTTGGGTTTAAAAGAAGGAAGTACTAATTGCCAAGTACCAAAATAAAGCTAAACAGGAAGATGGGGAATGTGTGGGCTGGTGTGTGATTGTATGCACGGCCTCTCTGGCAGACAGTGGCAGGCAGGACACGGGAGGAAGCCAGGCCTACAACTTGCAGTCCACCTCACAGTGAACTCACGCTTCTAGCAGAAGACACATAAAGGGGTCCCTGCATCTCTCCCATGAAAACTGCCTGCATCTTAGGACTGGGAAAGTAGGTCCTGGAAATAGGATTCAGAAAACAGAACCATCACAGAAGTGTCACCCAAAAGCAAATCAATACCTACAATCACATACCTGAAGGAAATTTAATTCCTGAACAAGAAAACCAAAGTATATCCACTTTAGTGCCACTGCAAATCCAATTGTCTTTCCCTATCTCCAGAAAAGCTGTGAATTGGTAATCTAATTGAATGCTGCTCCTACTTCCACCTCCAAAGTCCTTTAACAGGTCAAATGGTGTTTGAAGGGAAGAAAAGCAACTCTCCACAGTAAGCAAACTATTTACCAAACTGGAGATACCTTGTCAATTCTGTTAGATTCTAATATACCTGACTGTTACTCCAAGGTAAACTTCGATGTAAAAGCCTCACAGCCACCATGGGCTACTAGAAGGAATTTCAGGTACTGTAAATTAGCACAAAACAAAACTATTTCCTAGCTGTAATTATTTTAAGATAATTTCCCTTCAATACCTGCAGAGCTTGTGCTATCTTCCTAGGGAACCCAAGGCTCAGACAAGGCGCCAGATCACATTCTCTTTGCTCTCTGTCCCCCTCATCTTGCTGTTCCCCAGGGCACTAATGAAAGAAAAATTCCACCCCACATACTGACTTAAAAAAAAAAAAAACTTCTGTTTTTTCATAGCCAAAAATTTAATGCTACAGAAAAAAAAAATCAAAAGACAACCTAAAAATACCTAGTTACAAACCCAGGGGAAAATTCCGTCTCTAATCAAGGATTAGAATGTAGAATTCTGAGCTCTTGCAAGTAAGTAAAACCAACTCAGTAAATGACAGACCTGAGTCATTTCCTAAATGACTGACCAAGCACACACGCACATGGCCCAATGATATGATCAGAAAAATAGAAGGGTTACTCGATATGCCTTTTTTTTATCCATTTGATAAAGTCCAGCATTGACCTCATGTGGATACTCTAGGTCTTTATACATTACTGGTAGGAGTGAATACTGGTACATGTACTTTACTATTTTATTTATTTATTTGTAAGCAGAGAGAGGAAGAGAGAAGGGGAGAGAGAGAGAAAGAGAGAGGGAGGGAATGGGCACGCCAGGGTAATGTCCACCCTCTGCTCATGCCATCATTTTCCTAGCCATCATAGAGCTTCCCTTTGAGTCCATAAGCCCAAAACAAAAAACAAACAACAACAACAAAAACCCCATTCCTCCCATTTGCTGCTTTTGGTTGGGTTCTTTCTGTGCAGCAACAAGAGAAAGCTGACTGCAACAGTTTTGGTATTGGAGAGTGGGATCAACTGTTGCTGTTGGAACCCTGATTCTGTGGTTTTGGCCTTTTGGAACTGATTTGCAAGAGGAATGTTGATGGTTTTGAAACTTTGGCTTAAGAGATGCCTTGCAGTGCTCTAAAAAAGTACAGCTTGATGGACCATTCTGGTCAGAGTTTAAAGACCTGAATGCAGTAAGAACTATGGACTGTGAGGTTTGGCTTATGAGGGTGAAAAAAGAACTTGGTCAGGACTGTGCCAGAAGCAGTTTGTGTGAGAGGCTTGCTGTGTTCTGCCTGCTTGTGTCCTGAGAACTTGTGCAGGGTTGCTTTGCATAGAAATGGACTGGTGTGAGCAGATGGAGATGGCATAGAAGGAAATGAAATCTGTGGGTTCAGCTACAATTGTTTGAGAGATTACAACCATTGAGATTGGGCCAGCTGGTCTGCATTGGGACAGCAGGACAAATGCAGGATTCTTTTGAAGTAAGGCACTTGTTTGCTGAAGGAGTGTCCTACTCTTCAAGGTTGGCTTTGTTCTCCCTGGATTAACAAATTGGTAGCCCACCTGATACTATGGAGTATAACAAATGCAGGAAGAGAGGGTCATTGAATTTGCAACAGCTTTGTCTTTGAAAAATGGCCATCAGCAGTGTGAATCGGGTGTGTTGGATTGCCTGCATGGAGGCCCAATGGAGACCCAGTGAATGCCAGGACTCTATGGATGGCTGTCAAGGAGAGCTGCCAGCATCGGATGAAGCTTTCCAGGACTGTGAGTAGCCGAGCTGGAGGGGTGGAATCGAATCTCCAAGAAACTTGTTATTGGTTAGAATCATTGAACTTGGAGTTAAGAGATTGACCTTGCCCTGTTTGTTTTAAATCTTGTATTGGTTCAAACTGTCTTTGCCATGTCCAATGCCATCTTTTGCAGTGTGAATGTTATGTACCATTAAGGGTTTGTTGTTTTTTTGGTAGTATGGCTCAGTTGAAAGACCTTGGATTATGGGGATGTTTGAGTATCATTGAGATGGATAAAAAACTGGGGATTCTTAAAGTTGAGCTGAATGCATTGTATTTTACATCATGTATGTTTGTGGGGGCCAGAGGCAGACTGTGATGGTTTGATCCAGGTGTCCCCCACAAATGAATGCGTTCTGAGTGCTCGATCCCCAGCTGATGGCAATCTGGAAATTAGAACCTTGTTGGAGCTGTGCTGTTGGGGGTGGGCTTATGGGAGATATAGCCAGCTTCCCTTTACCAGTGCTTGACATGCTCTTCTGCAGTGTTGTCCACCTGATGTTGGCCATAAGGTGATGTCCACCCTCTGCTCATGCTATTGATTTCCCTGTCATCATGGAGTTTCCCTTTTGTCTGTAAGCCAAAAAAAACCCTTTCCTCCCATTAAGCTGCTTTTGATTGGGTTCGTTGTTTTAGCAACAAAAAGGTTGACTACAACAACAGGTATAAGAATGTTCAAAGTAACGCAGTTTATACAAATACAACAGCTGAAACGGTCACTAATCAGAGTGGAGGTAGGAACAGTGCTCATCCCAATGACAGTAGTTATCCACTGTAGTCGTTATCATTATCTAGTAGTCAAAGCAAATGAACCCCAGGGACACTGGAGTTTAGAGAAATCTTAATATATGTCAACAAGATTGTGTGGAGTTAATGACCCCTTTAATAAAGATAAAAAAATAACTTTCTAAAATACACCTTTCAAGGAGGGCTATATACATTATATAAAATGATAGTAAGAAAGTGATAGAGATTTGAGGGGACAAGGGCTATTCTTGCCCAAGGGGACAAAGGTCTAAGGTTGCTAAGTCACTACCAACCTCTAGTTTTTGTTCTGAGTGGTGGCAATCTTGATAGTTTTTTTTTTTTTTTTTAGAAAATGAGATATGAAAGTAACAAAATGTCTGAAAATAACTCATAGAGCAATATTAATCATGAACCAAAGATATGATTATGCAGATTTTTCTGGCTCACCTTCATAAAGCTGTGCGTACTGAGGGAAACCTGTAGCCCGCAGCCAATCACAAGCTTCCTTGGCTTCAATCTCTAGAATGGAACAGAAGACATTTGTAAGTCACATATATTTAGGATGCTCTCTTTCATTCATCAACCAATATTATTATACAGGATTGAAAAATCCATATGAATAGGTAAACCAACAAACAAAAAAGTCAACTTAATTCAAATGGTTTCAATTTTAATTTTTCAGACTTCCACAGGTATTTATCTACCTTTGCTTTCAAGAAAATAAATTATTTTCTTTACATGTGCAGGGAGGAAAGCACAAAAATATGATGTTATAGTCAGTAAGTTTTTAAATGATTTTTACCAAACTTCATGAGAATGGTGAAGAGAGGTTTGTTTAATAACTAACTTGGAGCTTAGCTGGCTGAACTTGGCTTATGAAGTTTTATCTCAGCAGAAATCTACCAAGTCCACCCTACCCCATAGAATAGAACTTAACTGGACAGAAGATAAAGTCCTTGTGACCCACATGGGCTGGGCGTTTTAAGAGCTGCAGACATTTGCAAATGTGGTGCATGGGTACTCTCTCCGTAGGAGAGAGGTCCAGGCTGTGGAGGGCATAAAGTCACTCAATTCAGAGTCTTGGCAGGCTGATTCTGAGTCTTGGCAGGCTGAAGTGCTAATAAAGCTCTCACTTCCCTGTGGTTAAACATCTTGTAGATAGTATTGATAAACAGAAAGGCCAAGAGCAACTGACACAGGGTGTTAGAGCTCACTCAAGCATATCTTTGCAATCCTGTTAAAACGGTCTTACAGAGCAGGTCCTGGGCACATTAATTAGTTTCTCTGTTTGCACAAAGCATATTCCTTTCAACTCTTTTCACCTTCCTCAGGTCATCTGAGTCCTTAGTTATGTAAGGCTCTCTACTCCTCTACAGAGAGAGAATACAGAGGTCAGCCTTGCTTAATTCGTCCCAGATTCACATCTGTATTAATCCCCTCTCTCTGAGCCAGATGTGAGGCCAGCGAGCACTACTGGAAAAACACATCTTTTTAAAAAAATATATTTTATTTGCAAGGAGAGAGAGAGAGAGAGAGAGAGAGAGAGAGAGAGAGAGAGAGAGAGAGAGAGAGAGAGAGAGAAGAAACAGAGCCTCAGGGTCTCCAGACATTGAGATGCAGGTGCCGCTTGGTGCATCTAACTTTACGTGGGTACTGGAGAATCAAACTCAGGTCTTTTAGCTCTCAGGAAAGCGCCTTAACTGATGAGCCATCTCTCCAGCCCCACACATCTTACTTTTGTCTACTAATTTTATGGTTTCATTTATTACGTCATGAGTTCCTTGGTCTTTCCAGAAAGATAATTAAAACTCAAAGTATAGGAATGTCCTTATTGGGCGCACAAAGAGAAAAACAAGCCTCAATTTTCCAAGATAGAAATAGCTGAACTGAAAACAAGAAATTCACTAGACTGGAAATGGTATGGCAAAGGTTCCTTTTGTGAGTCTTTCCAGTGGGCAGATGAGAGGAACAGTATTGAGCTCAGTAATTAGGACATGATTGGGGTGAAGGATGGACATGAGGGTAGAAGGGTTTCAATGTATGCACGGAGTTGAATGGTCCAAGTGAATTATCTGACCTTATATGTTTTTAATGTACTTTTATCCATACTTATCTTGTACAATATCAAGGAAATTTTACATTACAAAATGAGGCTGGGTGTGATGGCATATGCCTTTAATTCCAGAGGTAGAGGTAGAAGGATCACCATGAGTTCAAGGCCAGCCTGGGACTCCAGGTCAGCATGGGCTAGAGTAAGACGTAACTCAATATATATATATAACATATATATATGTATATATTATATATATATAATAAGATGAACTGTTTCTAGAAAACTACATTGTGAGAGGAAAACAAAAAATCTTACCATTTTGTTTTAAAGAGTAAGAAAATTGCTTTTTCCCCTCTCTCTGGGTCCTCCTCTAACTCTCAAATATGAATAGGGAAAGAAAAAAAAAGGCTATCTGAAAGTATTTTGAGTAATTTGCTGCTTCTGTCTCCTTAGAGGTTGCTTCTAAAGAACAGATTATTAGATACTGCTTGTTAGTAATCAGAAATTCTCAATGCCCATCCAGTTTTGGTTATATGTAGATGTGACATCAGGCCAATACACATGCAAAGAAAAGCTTTACTGAATTAAATATCATTTACCAGCTGATTCTGCCCCTATTTGCAATGTGTTTTTCTTTTATTAAAATGGCTTCACATTAACAGGCACAAAAGATGTAAAGTATTAAAAAACACCTTTATGTCTATTAATATAATCCTTTACACATTACAAAGTGCTTTCACAAATACTAACTGAAGGTTCCATGTAATCACAGGTACACTTGACGCTTCCAGCTGGCTTGTCACTCTCAGTTTCTACCACTGAGAAAATGACATGCTCACATAATCTGAAATTGACCTAGTCCAACCAGTCACCTGAGAGTCTTTTAGTTATCCTGAAAAGGATGTGTGGGGCTGGACAAAAAAATCGGTGCAAGTATCTGGGGCTTGTTTGCAGCAGCAAGAGGCCTTGGCTAGCACCCTGTCCATCCCCCCCCCCTCTTTCACAGAAATAATGTGAGCAGGTAAGTGTCCACCTCTTTAGCAGAAACTTTGACTAAGAGAGAGCTTCTGCAATGACTACAAAGCAGTATTTTCAAGAACCACAGAGATCTGGTCAGTTGATCCTTCCTTTTTTCTCATCTAAAGTATATGAGAATGTGTATTTCATAGCTATGAAATAATGGGAAGGAGAGAAACTCATAACTATTTTACCTAACAGGACCCACTCACTGAAAACTAGGCCCCCTGACCAGTGTGAACTTAACTCAAGGCTTCAACCCAAATCAGAACTAGGAAGCTGTAGTTGACATTGGTTTTTTTAGAAAATAGGGTATTTTAACCCTCGATTTCATCTTTTTCTAATCAAAAAGATGTGCTAGCAATCAAACAAATATGATTCTTACAAACCCACATGTTAGTTGTAGTGTGAAGTCAACTTATGTCTGTTTCTCCCTCGGCTCCAGACTCAGGCTCATGGGAATTCCTGAGTTCCAGGACTGATCAAGTGTGAACACCCTGGCTCTCCACTAATCCTGTGTCCTAGCCAAAACAGACAAGGTGGTAAGTCTCCAAACACCACAGTGAGTTCTGGGAAATGCTTCCCACCAACTTAAGGTCCAACCCAAAAGCTTCCACCTCTGCAGAGACTTCTCAAATACCTCAGACATTGTACCAATGACTTTTATTGAATGTCTAATAGATGCAAGGCCCTGCTTGAGCATCCAAGGTGCAGTCTGTTTCTTCCTCACATTGATCCTAAAATGTAGACTATGAATATCATTCTCAAGATAAAAAAAGATACTGAGGCACAGGCAGAAAAGTGACTCTCTTGAATCTGGCAGTCAAAGCCACAGTGGGAGAGCAAATAGGCTGCAGAGAACTGGTAGTTTCTTTGTGTCCCTTAGACACTCATTTAAAACAGTGTAGGACTGAACAAGGTTTAAATGGAGAAGAATATTCTCATTAAGTTAGTCACCCCAGCATCTCTCCCTGGATCATTGTGAACAATTGTTACTGGCTATAAGTGTATGAATTTTCCTTGAGTATAGGTGGCGTGAAAACAATGAGGATGATGTTTTTGACACATTCCCCACTGGGCAACAATGCCACCAGAAACTAAAGTACAATGGCAATACAATGAAGGTTGTCTGCAGGGCTGTGTCTGGGGGTGGGGTGGGGGTTGCTGCAAGTAACAGACCAGTGTGTTAAGGAGGAAACAGGATATTTTTATTGGAAGCAGCTTGGTTGTTGGCCATTTCACAAAGCAGTTCTGCACTTTGGATGAATGGAGTCTGGGAGACATTTTTGTGCGTCTCTGTGGACCACCAGGCCATATTTGCACATTTCCTGGCAGGATGGGCTGTCCCCATCTTCTCATTATGCCTTAACAAGAAGTTTGAAGAAGTTTCCTGAACCTGCTGGACTCTGTAGAGCAATAGCAGTGGAGTGGGAGCAGGCCGGTGTGCTTTCTGCCGTGTCAGTGGGAGCGCTTAGGTTTCTTCCCTTTCCCGGTGAGCCATCAACATCAGGAATGATAAGGTGCTTGCTTTCAAGGCCTGGTGGCCCAGGTTCAATTCCCCAATACCCATATAAGGCTTGATGTACAAAGTGGCACAAGCATCCCGAATTCCACTTGCAGCAGCTGGAGGCCCTGGTGCGCCCATACTCACTCACTCATTCACTCTCTTGTCTGTCTCTCTTGAATAAATAAAAGTAGTAGACAGCAGGCCAAAAGATGATATCATGGCAAGAGATGAGCCACCACAGTCATATTGTGGAGGATCCATATGGAACCCTGCAGAGAAGGATGGGATGAACAAGGGACCCATAGCCACAGCCATTCAACCAACTCAGGATAAGCCAAATGTGTTTGTGTTTTTCAGGATACAACGAGAGAGATGTGGCCCATCTAACCTTACCAACCAACCTTAGGCCGATGGATGAGATCCTGACAAGAGAGGAGCCACCACAGTCATATCGGGGAGGATTCATAGGGAACCCAGCAGACAATGACAGATGAACAAGGGACCTATAACCACAGTCATTCAATCAACACAGGATAGGCCATTGAGACAGAAACCAAGGATTTTCGACACAAGGACCTCTAAGCTCGCAACATTAAAGCAGCCTTATTACTCACCCACCACGACTCAGGGAACTGAGCGGAAGAGGGGGCGGAAAGA